>JAJKFI010037246.1:0-13820 GCA_029204185.1 Lerista edwardsae
ATACATACATACATACATACATACATACATACATACATACATACATACATACATACATACTGCCCCTGCATCTGGCACTTTGATGTAGCCATCATGATTAATAACCACTGGCTGACCTATCAACCACAATGTTTTTTGAGAATCCACTGTTAGTCATCTAAGCCAATGACTAACAACTCCCAAACTTCCCACCAGCCCACCCAACTTCAACTTCTAACCCCCTCCTCCTATTCGAAAAACTGCAGCAACTCTGTGCTCTATAAGACTGTGCATACAAGCAAACCCATGTTTTTTCCTGCAATGACAAGTTAAGGTGCCTTGCAAAACATAGTGCCCTGCCTTCCCTCTAGGGATGCTGCTGACCCAAGGTAAGAGAATGACATTTTCCTAACCTTGAGCAGGCCTCCATGACTGCCCCCCACCAGAGTGCAGCACATGCTCAGTTGGCGCAGCTGCGTCAGTGCTAGGGGAGTTAGGATTGGGCCATTATTCTACTAAAGGCGTAATCCTCACCTGGGGTTAGGCTGGCACAGTTAGGCCAGTAAAGTTTGGCCAACACAAGGGACACCGTAAAGTATGTTTGGACCACTCTCAGAGTCAGAGAGGCCAGCATACAGAAGTGCACCATCCTCCCTGACTCCGAGAATTCCGAGCGGCAGCGGATAGCTGCATGCTCGCTCATTGGCTTGCTCCCCCCCCCTTGCCTCAGGATGCAGATGCTGCCCTGATTGGGCATTTTGGCCATGGGGGGGCGTCGCCAAGAACTCTCCTGGTGGTGAGGTAACTTCCTGGAAGCCATTCTGCCTTGGATCCCAAGGGAAGCAGATCGCCACCCACCCACCCTCTTTTGCAGTCCAAGATTGGCTGGTTGCCATATTTGGGGCCAGGTAGGAATTTTTCAGTCCGCCTGATTGGCCTTTGGCGGGCAGTTTTTTTCGCCTATCCTAGCCTGCTTCTGGGGATTATAGGGGTTTTATTTCGCATACACTGACAGCAACCTTGGTTGCTTTATTGCAGGTTACGCAGGCACAAAGGCTGGAAGGAGGCTTTTGGTGTGCATCCGGAGGTCAGTTAAGGCACTGAGTTACCCACTGGCAGGCCCACAGTTGCTGACCGGCAGGGACTCTCTTAGCCTCAAACCTAGGACCGCACCAGATGCTCTCCGGCTGGGGCGGGCACGCGGGTTTGCTACCTCCGCCCCTGCAGGGGTTGGACCATGAAGGGTCATGCCCCAAGGGGCTGGCCTGGAGTCAGGATGTTTCGCCCGGCGGGGGGGGGGGGGAGGCTGGCCAGCAGCTGGACCCCCTCACCTTTAGTTAATTTACCCTGCTTCAGCCCATTTACCCTGCTTTGATTAATTACTGCTGGTCCCCGGCTCCTCTTCATTGTAATTTGTTGCAATGAAGTGGCCCATTCATCCATATGCACCTGTCTCTCGTGGCTTCATTGGGGGGATGCACAGCTAATGGTCCAAATGAGCATTACAGTGTCCCTTGTGCTGGCCAAACTTTGCTGGCCTAACTGTGCCAGCCTAACTCTGGGTTAGGATTGCGCTTGTAATCTTTCACATAAAGGACATATACCCAGTGGCGTTATTCACCCGGTACGCTGGGCGGGACTTACCTTTGAGCGGCAGTGCGCCCATTGCATCACGCCAAGTTCCGCCGCTTCCCCGCCCACCCTGGCGGGCGGGAAAGCGGCAGAACGCGGCGTGACACAACAGGCGGACTGCCGCTTAAAGGTAAGTCCCGCCCAGGGTGAATAACGGCACTGCATATACCTTCTTGTCTTCTAAAACAGGGCAGCTATACAGAGTTACTGATTATGTACAAGGAGGGGGAGATCAGACTGGGATTCTTTGTCTGAAAAGAGGGGTTTTACAAGTGGGGCCTTCTGTAAATGCTGGACTTTACAGCCGCGCAGAACAAAAGAACTCCCAAAGAGTTGGTGCAGAGCTGTCCTTATTTGCCTTTCAGACAAGGCTTTCAAGTTGGAACAGATAAACAGCTGCGGAAGGAAACCTGTCCTCAAGATACTACCCTGAACCTCCTTGCAGCTCTTCATCAAAAGAGGCTGGAGAACTATTTTCCACACGCATATGCACTGATATCTTTGATCACACTGGCTGATTACATAATACGGTGACATTTTAAACTAAAAGCCTGGCTATGCAAACAACCCGGGGCCTGCTTGACTACAAAGGAGCCCATGAAAACTGCCCCTGGCCGACTTCAGTTTGAAAAGGGAAAAAAGGGTTTCGCTCAGAAAAAAAAACTCCCACAAACACGCATAGGAGGTATGGAGGTACTTAGACAGATCCGAGGGCAGGAAAAAACCTTCAAAATCTCATCCTATTTAGATAGAAATTTAATGAAAGGGCCTACCTTCATGTTGCCCCTATTCAATGATTCTGTGGGTTATGTTTTCAATTCTGTGGGAGATGGAGCTGACACATATTGATGGGTGGGTGTGTTTTTGGCAATAGTTTTTTTCCCAAAATCTCTTGATTAAAATAGCAAATTGTGGCGTTACGTATTTTTATTCTGCATTCTCAATCCAAGATCTCATTTTTTTTAATTAATTTTCAATGCTTTAAAAGTGTACTAGGTGGATGATACAGGTGATAAGATCGTCAGCAGATGCAGCCACAGCATTATTTCTAATTGGAAAAGTAGTCTTATTTTAAATTCTGGAAACTATCTTAAATACCAAATTGAGATGTTTTGATGTTTTATTCTGACATTTTAGCCACCACAAGGCAGTTGTTAAAGCCCAAAAAGGCAGTTTGCAAAACAACAACAACAACAACACCCCTACACATTGACTCACAAGGCTACGGGCCCAATGCTGGTGGTATGTATGTGCCGCTGACTCAAAGTGTCGCAAATGTGCTGTAAAGCACATTGGCGGCGCTGCTTGTGGAGAGACAGCTGGCCCTGGGCCAGCATCAGTCAATGCTGGGCCTCAGCACCAGCACTCCAGCAGTGTCGCCAGCAGTAAGTGCTTCTCAGGGTGTGGGGAGTGTGCTTCTCTGAGGGGGGACATGATTGAGACATACAAAATTATGCACAGAAGGGATAGAGTCGATAGAGGGATGTTCTTTTCCATCTCTCAAAACACCAGAACCAGGGGGCATCCGCTAAAACTGAGGGTTGGGAGAGTTAAAACAGATAAAAGGAAGTACTTTTTTTACCCAGTGGGTAGTTAATCTGTGGAACTCTTTGCCACAGGAGGTGGTGATGGCATCTGGTCTAGATGCCTTTAAGAGGGGATTGGACGGGTTTCTGGAGGAAAGTTCCATCGTGGGCTATAGGCCATGATGGATTGTGCAACCTCCTTACAAAGGTGGTGGGCTACTGGTACTGGGTGCAAGGGAGTGGCAACAGGATGCAAGCATCTTGTTGTCTCATGCCTCCCTGGGGCACCTGGTGGGCCGCTGTGAGATACAGGAAGCTGGACTAGATGGGCCTTTGGCCTGATCCAGCAGGGCTCTTCTTATGTTCTTATGAGTGGGGAGGGGATGAAACTGGGGGAGAGAGGATTGGACCTGGGAAGGGGAGGAGATGGCGGCTGCCTCTGCCACTGAATACTAAACCGCCTCCCAAGCCAGGCAGACAAACATGGGCATTCTAGACTCTGTCCTTCCCTTGAGGAGATCTCCAGCAGTATTCCAATGCCCACAGCATCCACCTGTCGCCATTTTGGTGCCACTGGAACAATGGGATTGGGCCATCCATTGAATGCATGTCGGTCCCATGTTGATTTGGGACCTGGGTTCAAATCTGCACGTATCTTTAAAACTCACTGGGTGCCCCTGGATTAGGCAGGCTGACTCCACTTTTCAGCAAATTGTCCTTTATGGGCCGCCATAAGATTTGTGGTGGGGGCGGAAGGTGGGATGAGAGAGAGGGCATGATGACAGCATGTCTCTTACAGATGAGACGCTCTGCCACTCCCCACACAAAGGGGGAGTGGTAGGCACAGAAGTTACTGTGTGGAAGGGACATTCCAGTGAAAGGGACATTTGATAATGTCAGTGACACCACTGAAAAGGCTCTGTTGCCTGTAGATGCCTCTATACGTCTAATGAGAAGGGCGTCTGAGATGGGGCCTCTTAGAATAACTAGAGCACACAAGGTAATACACATGGGATTAGACAGCCTTTAAGGTATCCAGACCTTTAAGGAATTCAAAAGTTCCTACTAGTCCTATGAAATTAGCTCAGAAATAAATGCAGACCTGGCAGGACTGGGGTGATGTGCTCCCAGCACATGAATCAGGCTGAACATTATCAGCTGTATTTTCCAGATGCTCATCAAGTGAAGGCTCACCTAGAGCACGCTGCAGTAATCTGGAGGTGACCGGGGCATAGATAAGTACAGCTCATTCATAATTCTCTGAAAGAGGCTATAGCTGGTAAAGCTATTCAAAGCTGGTAAACATTTTTATGCTAGGAGTTTGAAGAGCTCACTTGATCTAAATTGATATCCCCATCACTGACCTAATTTCTAAGGTGGCTCATTTGCCTTCTAGCAACCCTTTGAAAACACCAGGAAATGAAATTCCATTTCTATGACTTTGACTTGTAAGATACGAATGGAGTGTGAAAGATCTGCCTTCAGATTTAACTAACCATTGAACAGACTGCAAAGCAATGCCTTCTCTCAGTTATAAATCCACATCGTTCTATGGATTGTCTTGAACGAAATGGATTCTCGCACATACGAGCAGGACTAAAATATTTCATTCATTTCTCTGTGACTCCTGAAGAGATGAATGGGACAGGAGGGATCTCTCCAATGGTCTTGAAATACAGCATCGTGAATAGTGTGCTGTGAGATTGGCATCCCACCAAGAGGATGTGGCAAGGCAGGAGGGCACCCCCCCCACTCCCACTCCACCCCTCCCTTCTTGTTGAGGTTGTCACAAGTGATTGCACTGAGGTCCCTGTTTGAATACCTTGTGTGTGAATGTTACACATCTTGTATCAGATGAAAATTTAAATTAATAAAACACTGCTGAGAAAGAGCCGGGGGTGTTTAAAAATTGTGGGTTTTTTTTTTCTGATTTTGTGATTTGAAAGGCAGAAAGCAGAGTTATGTGTTTTTATTCTAAGTGCTTATTCCAAATTCTCATTTTTTTTAAATTAAGTTTAAATGCTTTAAAAAGGTAGGTGCACTAAGTGATATAGGTGATATAGTGTCAGCAGATACAACCACAGAATTTTTTCTAATTGGAGAAAAGTCGTCTATTTTAATGTCTGGAAAATACCTTAAACACGAAAATGTTTTGTGTTTTTATTTGGATATTTTTACACCAAGTGGTGTTTCATATTTTGTGGTGTTTCATATTTTTAACAACAAAAACCACCCCTAGATATAGCTAGCTGAGTCAACACTGCCATCAAGTGTACTATGCTAGTTCCTTTATTACACACATACCCCTGCAAAAAAAAAAAGAGAGAAAAAAATCTATGCATGTCAGCTCCTTAAAGCATGAGCCTAACCTGGAGGTAGGCTGGCACAGTAAGGCCAGCACAAGGGCTGCCGTAAAGCACATTTGGACCAGTCAGAAAGCCAGCACACAGATGTGCACCATCCCCCAAGAGTGGTCCAAATGTGCTTTACGGGGCCCCTTGTGCCAGCCAAACTTTGCTGATCCAATTGTGCCAGCCTAACTCCAGGTTAGGATTGAGCTCTTAGTATCTTCTCCTTTATAATACCTCATTTATTTACCTTTTATTTTTCTTAAAAATTATTTATCTTACAATCTCCTTTATCCAGCTGGCCAGGAAGATCCAAACCATACGGGAAAAGAATCAAAGAACCCTTTCCCCTAAACACGGCCAGAGCAATGTACATCCATACTACAGTATATCATTATGTAATTGCCGGACAACAGAGGAAGTAGAGTAGTTTAAGGCACAAAAGTCCACAGTTCCAGTGGATGTAGAATCATAGAATGTTCAGGTTGGAAGGGACCTTAGATGTTATCTCATCCAAACCTCTGCTCAGTGCAGGCAACTGCTAAAGAATCCCTGACAGATGACCATCTAGATTGTGCTTGGAAACTTCCAACAAGGGAGAGGGAGTCTCTCCAAAGGGAGAGTCCACAATTGCATGCCAGGTAGTCAAGAGTTCATAAAGTAGTGTTGCAGTACCTAACATGAAGTGAAGTTCCATTAGATGCTCATATACATCCATGTATACCACATCACGTTTTAAACACACATGTATATACTGTGCATTCATATGCAGATATGCCGGATTCTAGTGTGATGCTTTCACCATTTTTTTTTGGGGGGGGGAATTATAGGACTTGTGTGAACACATATGTAGACATACACATAGACATACATAACACATAGTGCTCTCATCCAACAGTGGTAGGCATATGGGCTGGTCTATGCTCCATTCCACCCATATCCCAATCTAGCAAGTGACATCAAGATATAGAAACCAACCTGAAAGTTTACTCAATAAAAATCTCAGCCTCTGATGCAAATGGAAATGAGCATCTTTTCCTGGGGCTACCAAATGTGGCTAGAAGTGGCACAGGTATCATATTGTTTTCAAGGATCACCAAAGGATCCAAAGGGCCATTGTCACACAGTCATTAGTTACACATTTTCTTGACCAGTAGCCCATGAGAACTGATTAATGAAACAAACTGGTTAGAGAGGTTCAGGAAGGAATTTCCTTTGTTGGAGGGCAAGGCAGGTGTCCATCTGGTCTGGCAGCTTCTAGCCAGATTTAGTCCAATCTGTTCCAAATAACTTGAGGGGTTACTTCTACAATTGGGTGCGCACTCCTAACCTGGAGTTAGGCAAGCACAATTAGGCCAGCAAAGTTTGACCGGCACAAGGGTAAAGTGGATAAAGTGTCCTCCCTGACTCAGAGAGTGGTCCAAACTTGCTTTATGGTGGCCCTTGAGACAGCAAAACTTTGCTGGCCTAACTGTGCCAGCCTAACTCCAGGTTAGGATTACGCTTGTTCTATTCAACATCCTGCTCTGTTCAGTCTACCTAAAATTGTAAGCAGGATTCCATTCAACATTTGAGACAGGCTCCTCCAGAGATCTTAAGATGCAGCGAGAATGTGCAAACTGAATGTGAAATGATAAATTTGCCTATCTGCTTGTAGCCCAGGTGGAGAATGTCATTCTCCCTGTCTCATTTGGTCTGTGCATTGCAGTGCAGAAAACAGATGCCTGATTCCTACTGGGAGATTCCAGTTTGTGCCAACTCCAGAATGGAAGGGAAATGTATTCGATATCAAGTCTGTCCTCGGAGAGTTCACGTGGTTCCTCTTGCAAGAGAAGCCATTCCGCTTCGGCACGTAGACACGGGGAGATTTTGGCTGAAGTGAAAAATGTGTTTGGAAGAGGAAAGGAAAAAAAATAGAAAAGAAAAACAGATACAGAGGAATTGTAAATGACAAAAAAAAAATGATTTGAGAATTAGACAAGCAGTCCCAATGAGAGGCAGAGACAGAAAGAGGTTCTGTGGTAAGACTCTGGAGTCGGACTTTATATCCTAAAACAAACATTTAAAAAGAGTCATTTTTGTTCTTAATTGCATGAATTTTCAGCTGTTTCTGTGTCTATGATTTAGCATGAAATCCTAAATTGTGCTGGATTGGTGAGGCCTTCGGGCAGTGGTGGGATCTACCTGCGGTAACATCCGGAACACAGGAAGTAGCCACCGGGAACGCACGGTTGATTGGCAGTTCCCCGCCCCCATGCGGAGCCCGGCCACCCCTCCCTGTGCCCAGAATAGCTCCATTTCAGACCAACCCGCGCGCCGGGGTGGGTGGGGGGGCAAAACAACGTGTGGTGTCGCGTTGCTGCCAGCCCCATTCGCATATTGCAGTGGGCGGGGCCAGCCCTTGCACGGAACAACCGGGACGGCGTTCTGGAGCGTCCTAGCCACATGACATCACTGCCTTTGGGCCTGCATCAAATCCAGCACATCTTAGGTGCACTGGAGAGCCTCCCCGGGCATGTTAGTCCCGTTGCCCCAGGGGAGGCTCCAGTTGCCCCATGGGGCTCATCAGATCTGTGTCTGCCATTTGGGAAGGAAGCCGAGGAAGCCACGTGACCTGGATCGGGGCCTCCCAGCCTCCCATTGGGGCCTTGGATGCAGTCCAGCCCCACCCCCCTCCACAGGCCGGCACACCTAAGAATCTTAGGGCACAATCCTAAACTGCAGTTAAGCCGGCGCAGTTAGGCCAGCAAAGGTTGGCCGGCACAAAGGCCACTGTAAAACATGTTTGGACCACTCTTGGCGTCAAGGAGGATGGTGCACGTCTGTGTGCTGGCCTCTCTGACTCAAAGATTCAGAGGCGTCTCTACAGGGAGGGCAAAGCTCTAAGAGCTGCAAGGAGCCTTACCCTGTCATGTAAATCCCTCCTCTCCCTTGCTGCTGTAGCCAGTAAGCAACGCCAAGATGTTGCTGTTCCCTGTGAGGGTTGGCTAAAACGGTGCAGGAGAGGAGTGATTTCCACTGCAAGGTAAGGCTTCTTGCAAAACTTAGAGCTCTGCCCTCCCTTAGATCTGCCTCTGCAGAGAGTGGTCCAAACATACATTACAGTGGCCCTTGTGCTGGCCAAACTTTGCTGGCCTAACTGTGCTGGCCTAATTCCAGGTTAGGATTGCACTTCCAGAGATTTAAATGAACTTCATTATAGACTTTGTATCTCTATGACAGAATGGAAATCAATCAAAATGTTCACTTAAAAAGTGCATGTGAGTTACTGGACCAAAAGGATCTAAGCAGATTTTAGTATAAAATTGCGTACCTGTGAGTCTACAAGTAAACAAAGTGTGTAGATTACCTTTGAAAATTAAACAGTTAAAAACCACTCGTTGGGCAGCCCAATCCTAAAAAAGGCCAATATAGTAAGGCCAACATAGCAGGGCTGTATCCTAAAGCCCATTAGGAGGTGGCAGCAGCAAAGTGCAGGTCAAAGGGAGGTTTTCCCTTTGCACCCACTTAAGCTCCAGACAGCCCTATGGGGATGCACAGATCTACACCTACTGTTTTGCAGGCACAGGTCAACATGCGGGGGTGTGGTCCGAATCAGGGCTGCCCTGGCTGGGGACGGGCTTTAGGATTTGGCACTACGGCAATCCTGCATCACTGCCCCCATCGCCGCCCACTGCTCTGCCCAGTTACACCCCCGGCACACCTCTGAAGGCCCTCGGTGAGGCCCTGCCTGCGCTGGTCCAGTGCCATGCCACCGGCGCTGATGCGCTTGATGACACGTTTGCAACACCACAGGACCAGCACAAGAGCATAGCGCAATGGAGGTAAAGGATTGCGTTCTCAGTGACTGTGAAATTAATAAAAACATTAATTATATTTTTTGTTTAGAAAACAAATGAAAATGTCCATTGCAATGTGGTGTTGTGTGTACTTGACAAGACTACAGTAGATTACCAATGTGCATTACCACCAGTGCACATTAGGGCCAATTGGGAGCAATTGTCCAGTTGGCTTAAAGCCAGCCCTGGAGGGTAGAGTGCATTTATTTGACAACATGAGACTTTAGTCATGACAAGATGAGGCTTCAGTTTCACACTACACTGTCTATTAAATCCAATATGAATCCAATTATTATTATTATTATTATTATTAATAATAATAATAATAATAATAATAATAATAATAATAATAATAATGTTCTGAATCCTCTGCGTGTGTGCACATGTGTGTGTTTAAGAGCACAATCTTAACCTGGAGTTATGACGGCACAAGTTTGGCCAGCACAAGGGCCACCATAAGGGGTGTTTGGACCACCCTCGGAGTCAGGGAGGATGGCACATGGCTGTGTGCTGGCCTCTCTAACTCAGAGAGTGGTTCAAATGTACTTTACAGTGTCCCTTGCACCTGCCAAACTTTGCTGACCTAACTCCAGGTTAGGATTGCGCCCTTAGTTTAATCTATCCCTCAAGGCTGTAATCACTACAGCTCTTAAGACCCATGTGGCTACATTTAAATACACTATTATATGCCTGATAAGCCATAATGCACATAAATATGCACTAACCACCCATATCTCCTTAATCTTGGTTTACATATAATGAGAGGGTTGCAGGTTTGTGGGTTTTGTTTAGTGGTTCATTGAGAACAAAAAAACAGCAATATTGTACATCTAACATTGTTACATTAGGCAAAGCAAAACTATTAAATCTAACAGCAACAATTAGCATGTCTATAGCACTTTCCCTCATTGCTCCAAGAGGGTTGTGTATATTAGGTAAGTAATCCTTACAACCAGTAGTGCTATCCAGCCGGTACGCTGGGCGGGACTTACGTTTGATTGGCAATCCGCCCGTTGCGTTCCGTCGCGTTCCGCCGCTTTCCTGCCCGCCGGGGCGTGCGGGAAAGCGGCGGAACGCGGCGTGATGCAACAGGTGGACTGCCAATCAAACGTAAGTGCCGCCCAGCATACCGGCTAGATAGCACTACTGCTTACAACCATCCTGTGATATAGGTTGTCTGAGGAATAAAGAGGTAATAGATGAGTTTGGAAATGCAATCACCTGGATTCATTCTGCATCTTTTTAACCCACATGCTTCTCTCTCTCTCTCTCTCTCTCTCTCTCTCTCTCTCTCACACACACACACACACACACACACACACACACACACACACACACACGTATATAAGTATAAATATGATCAGGAAATGAAGGTGCTAAATTGCTATGTTATCAAGAGCGCTATCTTAACATGACTTAGGCCAGCACAGTTAGGCCAGCAAAGTTTGGCTGGCACAAGGGCCACCATAAAACCCATTTGGACCACTCTCTGAGTCAGGGAGGATGGCACACATCTGTGGTCTGGCCTCTCTGACTCTGAGAGTGGTCCAAACATACTTTACAGTGTCCCTTGTGCCAGCCAAAGTTTGATGGCCTAACTGTGCCGGCCTAACCCCAGGTTAGGATTGTGCCCTAGATTGCATTGTATTGTGGGAAGATCAGTTCTCTGGTCAGGAATGATGCACAATGCAAGTCATGAGCTGAAGGACAGTGTGTGCCTTTCCCATTAGATTCTGCATGTTAATTTTTTTTTTTCTGTTGCACATACAAGTGCACATAAGCTGACTTCCTCAAAGAGGAAAGTATCAGCATTAGGTGCTCTCCCCCCAAGTATCAAAAGTAACCCAAAATACTGTATCAAAAGAGAATTTAGTTTCCTTATTCCTCTGTTCCCTTCCCTTCCAACCACTGTTAGTTCACCCAAAGCCTACATGTTCTTCATCTTTACAACCAGTGTCAGTAGAGCTACTGATTACAACCAGCTACGCAGCTCTGCAGCCCCAGATACAAACTTACTATCAAGATCCTCAGCAGCCTCATTAAATGGCCAGTTATCACCAAGAGCTTGGGTAGCCTCCTACTGTTTCGTGGACCTCCTGCTGGTATCACTTTCAGTGTTTCCATCTCTTTGATTTGCCTCCCAAAGAATTCCCTGCCTATTATAAACTATAAATGTCACCACTGATTCCTCAAAAGGGGAAAAAATCATTCATACAAGTTCTAGTCTTGTGCTTTCCTTCCTTGTCATTGCAGCCAAATGTACACCACCACCCCCCCCGGGCTCAAGTGGTATCAAACAGTATCTTTTGGCTCTTGTTATGGTATCAAACAATACCTTTTGACTCTTGTTCCTTGTTATGTCTCTGCTTGTGATCAGAGCCAATCAGAGGAGGGCCAAGCTTCTGATCTCGTAGACCTGTATCGTAATCTCAAAAGCTGCAGAGATTGACCATGGTGACAAAAACTAGTAAGGAATATCAGTGCCATCCATGTTCATTATCACTGCTTTTGCACATTGAAGAATGGCTGCTGTGTTGAGCCTTGGCTCAGAATTAAGCTGTACCAAAAAAAAAAAAAAAAAAACCCCAAAAACCACCACTTCTCATGTCAGCAATTCAAAATGATCTTGCAGCCATCAACATGCACTCCCTGTAGCCTATTTGTGAGGAAAATCAAACATTATTAACTAACTCTAGGCACATCAAATAATATTAGTGTTAGCCAGAGTCTTGAGGCAGTCATAATTATGCGGTTCTTAATATGCAGAACTCTGCACTGTAAAGCACAAGCATGAATGAGTAATAATGAACGTGTGTCTAAGGCTGTATTGGTGACTATGCAAGTCTTGTCAGTAATGGGCCTTGAGGGGGGGTCCAGGGGGTCACATGAGCTGGAACGGCAGCAGAGCAGCCTCACCTCTTGCCTGCCCAAGCCGCTCTAGGCGCAAAGGTGAGCGACGTTTGGCCCGCCCACCTGCCCTTGTGCTTTGAGTGCTCCGAAATGGAGTGTGGCATGGCAGGGGCTGCATTGAAAGTGGGGAGCTAGCACTGGGGCGATCGTCGACCTGGCCGGGGGGGGGGAGCCTCAGCTGCATCCACCATTGAACCTTCTTGGAAATTAAGCAGACTTTCTCCCAAGTTAAACAGGAGTTAAAGTCAGGCCTGACTGAGGGCTCAATCCTAACTTGCAGTTAGGTGCCCCAGGAGTGTGGCAAACACACCCATAAAGTGCATTTGGACCACTATCAAAGTCAGGGAGGCTGGCACTGTCTGTGCACCGGCCTTCCTGACCCCGACAGTGGTGCAAAAGCGCTTTATGACACATTTACAATACTCCTGGGCCAGCACAAGTGACTTCTGCCGGCCTAACGCCAGGTTAGAATTGTGCCCTAAAGGGATAAAACAAAATTCCCAAGTTGTCTTGTCGCTTTGAGACTGAAAATGGTCCATTTTATGTTGCCATGTGAAAAAATAAAAAAGAGAGTAGAATGTATTAATATCCTCACTTTGATACAAGGCAACAAAAACAGTAGTATTTTTACTTTGAGAAAAACATTCTTTTTTCCCCAATCCTCTTAGCATTTATTGTCATGAATATGTTAGGAGTGCCGCAGTATCCACTGATTCGGTATCTGTTTCAGTTCAGTTCCCAGGGTGAAAATGATCCATATTCATGTAACTTAAGGTTCTACCCAGGCAAGCAATGCTGTTGTTTCAACTGTTGTAAACTCGCAATTTTTTGGCCGAGAAGCAAAGAGAAGGTTGTTCTTATGCTACGTGATCACTGAACTTGGAAATTAAAAAAAAAACTGTTTAAAAAGCAAACTAAGGAAGGAATCTAATATTTCAGTGGAACAGAGCTATCTATATCTGTGTCACTCAGAGAATTTCTTCGAAAGACTTGAAAACCAGAGATGGCCCAGTAGAAAGTGAACAGGGGTGGGGGACTGACTGACTGATAGCGTTGCTATTTTCCCCTCAGGTTATTTTATTGGTTCATCAAAGCCATCAGCATTATAAGCAGTTACCTAGGGGGAGAGAGGATTCGGCCAGCCTTTGAAGCCCGTCCAGATTTTCATTGCTATGCTTACATTAGCTTCCACTTGACATTGCAGAGTAAGGTATCCAATGGCCATGCTAATATTACTTCCTGGCCTAGTTAACCTTTCATACTGCTTCTGAGACCATGGTAATGGATCTAGGCTAATGCTCAGTTCACCTTGATTTTGGATGGTGTAATCCTAACCATAGCCCTACAGACCCTAATTCTGAATCAAATGGCTATGTCTCTAATATGGCACAGCACAGACAAGGAGAAGCGATTAGACAAGAAGCTCCAAGTAAGACATGACAGTACGGCCAGATTAAGGCATGCTGGGACCCTAAGCTATGTCATTCTTAGGAGATCCCCATGGCATCACACACACACACCAAAAAATACAAAAAGTGTATAATAATAATAATAATAATAATAATAATAATAATAATAATAATAAT
>JAJKFI010037247.1:0-13827 GCA_029204185.1 Lerista edwardsae
ATACATACATACATACATACATACATACATACATACATACATACATACATACATACATACTGCCCCTGCATCTGGCACTTTGATGTAGCCATCATGATTAATAACCACTGGCTGACCTATCAACCACAATGTTTTTTGAGAATCCACTGTTAGTCATCTAAGCCAATGACTAACAACTCCCAAACTTCCCACCAGCCCACCCAACTTCAACTTCTAACCCCCTCCTCCTATTCGAAAAACTGCAGCAACTCTGTGCTCTATAAGACTGTGCATACAAGCAAACCCATGTTTTTTCCTGCAATGACAAGTTAAGGTGCCTTGCAAAACATAGTGCCCTGCCTTCCCTCTAGGGATGCTGCTGACCCAAGGTAAGAGAATGACATTTTCCTAACCTTGAGCAGGCCTCCATGACTGCCCCCCACCAGAGTGCAGCACATGCTCAGTTGGCGCAGCTGCGTCAGTGCTAGGGGAGTTAGGATTGGGCCATTATTCTACTAAAGGCGTAATCCTCACCTGGGGTTAGGCTGGCACAGTTAGGCCAGTAAAGTTTGGCCAACACAAGGGACACCGTAAAGTATGTTTGGACCACTCTCAGAGTCAGAGAGGCCAGCATACAGAAGTGCACCATCCTCCCTGACTCCGAGAATTCCGAGCGGCAGCGGATAGCTGCATGCTCGCTCATTGGCTTGCTCCCCCCCCTTGCCTCAGGATGCAGATGCTGCCCTGATTGGGCATTTTGGCCATGGGGGGGCGTCGCCAAGAACTCTCCTGGTGGTGAGGTAACTTCCTGGAAGCCATTCTGCCTTGGATCCCAAGGGAAGCAGATCGCCACCCACCCACCCTCTTTTGCAGTCCAAGATTGGCTGGTTGCCATATTTGGGGCCAGGTAGGAATTTTTCAGTCCGCCTGATTGGCCTTTGGCGGGCAGTTTTTTTCGCCTATCCTAGCCTGCTTCTGGGGATTATAGGGGTTTTATTTCGCATACACTGACAGCAACCTTGGTTGCTTTATTGCAGGTTACGCAGGCACAAAGGCTGGAAGGAGGCTTTTGGTGTGCATCCGGAGGTCAGTTAAGGCACTGAGTTACCCACTGGCAGGCCCACAGTTGCTGACCGGCAGGGACTCTCTTAGCCTCAAACCTAGGACCGCACCAGATGCTCTCCGGCTGGGGCGGGCACGCGGGTTTGCTACCTCCGCCCCTGCAGGGGTTGGACCATGAAGGGTCATGCCCCAAGGGGCTGGCCTGGAGTCAGGATGTTTCGCCCGGCGGGGGGGGGGGGGAGGCTGGCCAGCAGCTGGACCCCCTCACCTTTAGTTAATTTACCCTGCTTCAGCCCATTTACCCTGCTTTGATTAATTACTGCTGGTCCCCGGCTCCTCTTCATTGTAATTTGTTGCAATGAAGTGGCCCATTCATCCATATGCACCTGTCTCTCGTGGCTTCATTGGGGGGATGCACAGCTAATGGTCCAAATGAGCATTACAGTGTCCCTTGTGCTGGCCAAACTTTGCTGGCCTAACTGTGCCAGCCTAACTCTGGGTTAGGATTGCGCTTGTAATCTTTCACATAAAGGACATATACCCAGTGGCGTTATTCACCCGGTACGCTGGGCGGGACTTACCTTTGAGCGGCAGTGCGCCCATTGCATCACGCCAAGTTCCGCCGCTTCCCCGCCCACCCTGGCGGGCGGGAAAGCGGCAGAACGCGGCGTGACACAACAGGCGGACTGCCGCTTAAAGGTAAGTCCCGCCCAGGGTGAATAACGGCACTGCATATACCTTCTTGTCTTCTAAAACAGGGCAGCTATACAGAGTTACTGATTATGTACAAGGAGGGGGAGATCAGACTGGGATTCTTTGTCTGAAAAGAGGGGTTTTACAAGTGGGGCCTTCTGTAAATGCTGGACTTTACAGCCGCGCAGAACAAAAGAACTCCCAAAGAGTTGGTGCAGAGCTGTCCTTATTTGCCTTTCAGACAAGGCTTTCAAGTTGGAACAGATAAACAGCTGCGGAAGGAAACCTGTCCTCAAGATACTACCCTGAACCTCCTTGCAGCTCTTCATCAAAAGAGGCTGGAGAACTATTTTCCACACGCATATGCACTGATATCTTTGATCACACTGGCTGATTACATAATACGGTGACATTTTAAACTAAAAGCCTGGCTATGCAAACAACCCGGGGCCTGCTTGACTACAAAGGAGCCCATGAAAACTGCCCCTGGCCGACTTCAGTTTGAAAAGGGAAAAAAGGGTTTCGCTCAGAAAAAAAAACTCCCACAAACACGCATAGGAGGTATGGAGGTACTTAGACAGATCCGAGGGCAGGAAAAAACCTTCAAAATCTCATCCTATTTAGATAGAAATTTAATGAAAGGGCCTACCTTCATGTTGCCCCTATTCAATGATTCTGTGGGTTATGTTTTCAATTCTGTGGGAGATGGAGCTGACACATATTGATGGGTGGGTGTGTTTTTGGCAATAGTTTTTTTCCCAAAATCTCTTGATTAAAATAGCAAATTGTGGCGTTACGTATTTTTATTCTGCATTCTCAATCCAAGATCTCATTTTTTTTAATTAATTTTCAATGCTTTAAAAGTGTACTAGGTGGATGATACAGGTGATAAGATCGTCAGCAGATGCAGCCACAGCATTATTTCTAATTGGAAAAGTAGTCTTATTTTAAATTCTGGAAACTATCTTAAATACCAAATTGAGATGTTTTGATGTTTTATTCTGACATTTTAGCCACCACAAGGCAGTTGTTAAAGCCCAAAAAGGCAGTTTGCAAAACAACAACAACAACAACACCCCTACACATTGACTCACAAGGCTACGGGCCCAATGCTGGTGGTATGTATGTGCCGCTGACTCAAAGTGTCGCAAATGTGCTGTAAAGCACATTGGCGGCGCTGCTTGTGGAGAGACAGCTGGCCCTGGGCCAGCATCAGTCAATGCTGGGCCTCAGCACCAGCACTCCAGCAGTGTCGCCAGCAGTAAGTGCTTCTCAGGGTGTGGGGAGTGTGCTTCTCTGAGGGGGGACATGATTGAGACATACAAAATTATGCACAGAAGGGATAGAGTCGATAGAGGGATGTTCTTTTCCATCTCTCAAAACACCAGAACCAGGGGGCATCCGCTAAAACTGAGGGTTGGGAGAGTTAAAACAGATAAAAGGAAGTACTTTTTTTACCCAGTGGGTAGTTAATCTGTGGAACTCTTTGCCACAGGAGGTGGTGATGGCATCTGGTCTAGATGCCTTTAAGAGGGGATTGGACGGGTTTCTGGAGGAAAGTTCCATCGTGGGCTATAGGCCATGATGGATTGTGCAACCTCCTTACAAAGGTGGTGGGCTACTGGTACTGGGTGCAAGGGAGTGGCAACAGGATGCAAGCATCTTGTTGTCTCATGCCTCCCTGGGGCACCTGGTGGGCCGCTGTGAGATACAGGAAGCTGGACTAGATGGGCCTTTGGCCTGATCCAGCAGGGCTCTTCTTATGTTCTTATGAGTGGGGAGGGGATGAAACTGGGGGAGAGAGGATTGGACCTGGGAAGGGGAGGAGATGGCGGCTGCCTCTGCCACTGAATACTAAACCGCCTCCCAAGCCAGGCAGACAAACATGGGCATTCTAGACTCTGTCCTTCCCTTGAGGAGATCTCCAGCAGTATTCCAATGCCCACAGCATCCACCTGTCGCCATTTTGGTGCCACTGGAACAATGGGATTGGGCCATCCATTGAATGCATGTCGGTCCCATGTTGATTTGGGACCTGGGTTCAAATCTGCACGTATCTTTAAAACTCACTGGGTGCCCCTGGATTAGGCAGGCTGACTCCACTTTTCAGCAAATTGTCCTTTATGGGCCGCCATAAGATTTGTGGTGGGGGCGGAAGGTGGGATGAGAGAGAGGGCATGATGACAGCATGTCTCTTACAGATGAGACGCTCTGCCACTCCCCACACAAAGGGGGAGTGGTAGGCACAGAAGTTACTGTGTGGAAGGGACATTCCAGTGAAAGGGACATTTGATAATGTCAGTGACACCACTGAAAAGGCTCTGTTGCCTGTAGATGCCTCTATACGTCTAATGAGAAGGGCGTCTGAGATGGGGCCTCTTAGAATAACTAGAGCACACAAGGTAATACACATGGGATTAGACAGCCTTTAAGGTATCCAGACCTTTAAGGAATTCAAAAGTTCCTACTAGTCCTATGAAATTAGCTCAGAAATAAATGCAGACCTGGCAGGACTGGGGTGATGTGCTCCCAGCACATGAATCAGGCTGAACATTATCAGCTGTATTTTCCAGATGCTCATCAAGTGAAGGCTCACCTAGAGCACGCTGCAGTAATCTGGAGGTGACCGGGGCATAGATAAGTACAGCTCATTCATAATTCTCTGAAAGAGGCTATAGCTGGTAAAGCTATTCAAAGCTGGTAAACATTTTTATGCTAGGAGTTTGAAGAGCTCACTTGATCTAAATTGATATCCCCATCACTGACCTAATTTCTAAGGTGGCTCATTTGCCTTCTAGCAACCCTTTGAAAACACCAGGAAATGAAATTCCATTTCTATGACTTTGACTTGTAAGATACGAATGGAGTGTGAAAGATCTGCCTTCAGATTTAACTAACCATTGAACAGACTGCAAAGCAATGCCTTCTCTCAGTTATAAATCCACATCGTTCTATGGATTGTCTTGAACGAAATGGATTCTCGCACATACGAGCAGGACTAAAATATTTCATTCATTTCTCTGTGACTCCTGAAGAGATGAATGGGACAGGAGGGATCTCTCCAATGGTCTTGAAATACAGCATCGTGAATAGTGTGCTGTGAGATTGGCATCCCACCAAGAGGATGTGGCAAGGCAGGAGGGCACCCCCCCACTCCCACTCCACCCCTCCCTTCTTGTTGAGGTTGTCACAAGTGATTGCACTGAGGTCCCTGTTTGAATACCTTGTGTGTGAATGTTACACATCTTGTATCAGATGAAAATTTAAATTAATAAAACACTGCTGAGAAAGAGCCGGGGGTGTTTAAAAATTGTGGGTTTTTTTTTCTGATTTTGTGATTTGAAAGGCAGAAAGCAGAGTTATGTGTTTTTATTCTAAGTGCTTATTCCAAATTCTCATTTTTTTTAAATTAAGTTTAAATGCTTTAAAAAGGTAGGTGCACTAAGTGATATAGGTGATATAGTGTCAGCAGATACAACCACAGAATTTTTTCTAATTGGAGAAAAGTCGTCTATTTTAATGTCTGGAAAATACCTTAAACACGAAAATGTTTTGTGTTTTTATTTGGATATTTTTACACCAAGTGGTGTTTCATATTTTGTGGTGTTTCATATTTTTAACAACAAAAACCACCCCTAGATATAGCTAGCTGAGTCAACACTGCCATCAAGTGTACTATGCTAGTTCCTTTATTACACACATACCCCTGCAAAAAAAAAAGAGAGAAAAAAATCTATGCATGTCAGCTCCTTAAAGCATGAGCCTAACCTGGAGGTAGGCTGGCACAGTAAGGCCAGCACAAGGGCTGCCGTAAAGCACATTTGGACCAGTCAGAAAGCCAGCACACAGATGTGCACCATCCCCCAAGAGTGGTCCAAATGTGCTTTACGGGGCCCCTTGTGCCAGCCAAACTTTGCTGATCCAATTGTGCCAGCCTAACTCCAGGTTAGGATTGAGCTCTTAGTATCTTCTCCTTTATAATACCTCATTTATTTACCTTTTATTTTTCTTAAAAATTATTTATCTTACAATCTCCTTTATCCAGCTGGCCAGGAAGATCCAAACCATACGGGAAAAGAATCAAAGAACCCTTTCCCCTAAACACGGCCAGAGCAATGTACATCCATACTACAGTATATCATTATGTAATTGCCGGACAACAGAGGAAGTAGAGTAGTTTAAGGCACAAAAGTCCACAGTTCCAGTGGATGTAGAATCATAGAATGTTCAGGTTGGAAGGGACCTTAGATGTTATCTCATCCAAACCTCTGCTCAGTGCAGGCAACTGCTAAAGAATCCCTGACAGATGACCATCTAGATTGTGCTTGGAAACTTCCAACAAGGGAGAGGGAGTCTCTCCAAAGGGAGAGTCCACAATTGCATGCCAGGTAGTCAAGAGTTCATAAAGTAGTGTTGCAGTACCTAACATGAAGTGAAGTTCCATTAGATGCTCATATACATCCATGTATACCACATCACGTTTTAAACACACATGTATATACTGTGCATTCATATGCAGATATGCCGGATTCTAGTGTGATGCTTTCACCATTTTTTTTTGGGGGGGGGAATTATAGGACTTGTGTGAACACATATGTAGACATACACATAGACATACATAACACATAGTGCTCTCATCCAACAGTGGTAGGCATATGGGCTGGTCTATGCTCCATTCCACCCATATCCCAATCTAGCAAGTGACATCAAGATATAGAAACCAACCTGAAAGTTTACTCAATAAAAATCTCAGCCTCTGATGCAAATGGAAATGAGCATCTTTTCCTGGGGCTACCAAATGTGGCTAGAAGTGGCACAGGTATCATATTGTTTTCAAGGATCACCAAAGGATCCAAAGGGCCATTGTCACACAGTCATTAGTTACACATTTTCTTGACCAGTAGCCCATGAGAACTGATTAATGAAACAAACTGGTTAGAGAGGTTCAGGAAGGAATTTCCTTTGTTGGAGGGCAAGGCAGGTGTCCATCTGGTCTGGCAGCTTCTAGCCAGATTTAGTCCAATCTGTTCCAAATAACTTGAGGGGTTACTTCTACAATTGGGTGCGCACTCCTAACCTGGAGTTAGGCAAGCACAATTAGGCCAGCAAAGTTTGACCGGCACAAGGGTAAAGTGGATAAAGTGTCCTCCCTGACTCAGAGAGTGGTCCAAACTTGCTTTATGGTGGCCCTTGAGACAGCAAAACTTTGCTGGCCTAACTGTGCCAGCCTAACTCCAGGTTAGGATTACGCTTGTTCTATTCAACATCCTGCTCTGTTCAGTCTACCTAAAATTGTAAGCAGGATTCCATTCAACATTTGAGACAGGCTCCTCCAGAGATCTTAAGATGCAGCGAGAATGTGCAAACTGAATGTGAAATGATAAATTTGCCTATCTGCTTGTAGCCCAGGTGGAGAATGTCATTCTCCCTGTCTCATTTGGTCTGTGCATTGCAGTGCAGAAAACAGATGCCTGATTCCTACTGGGAGATTCCAGTTTGTGCCAACTCCAGAATGGAAGGGAAATGTATTCGATATCAAGTCTGTCCTCGGAGAGTTCACGTGGTTCCTCTTGCAAGAGAAGCCATTCCGCTTCGGCACGTAGACACGGGGAGATTTTGGCTGAAGTGAAAAATGTGTTTGGAAGAGGAAAGGAAAAAAAATAGAAAAGAAAAACAGATACAGAGGAATTGTAAATGACAAAAAAAAAAATGATTTGAGAATTAGACAAGCAGTCCCAATGAGAGGCAGAGACAGAAAGAGGTTCTGTGGTAAGACTCTGGAGTCGGACTTTATATCCTAAAACAAACATTTAAAAAGAGTCATTTTTGTTCTTAATTGCATGAATTTTCAGCTGTTTCTGTGTCTATGATTTAGCATGAAATCCTAAATTGTGCTGGATTGGTGAGGCCTTCGGGCAGTGGTGGGATCTACCTGCGGTAACATCCGGAACACAGGAAGTAGCCACCGGGAACGCACGGTTGATTGGCAGTTCCCCGCCCCCATGCGGAGCCCGGCCACCCCTCCCTGTGCCCAGAATAGCTCCATTTCAGAGCAAACCGAGCGCAGGGGAGGGTGGGTGGGCAAAACAACGTGTGGTGTCGCGTTGCTGCCAGCCCCATTCGCATATTGCAGTGGGCGGGGCCAGCCCTTGCACGGAACAACCGGGACGGCGTTCTGGAGCGTCCTAGCCACATGACATCACTGCCTTTGGGCCTGCATCAAATCCAGCACATCTTAGGTGCACTGGAGAGCCTCCCCGGGCATGTTAGTCCCGTTGCCCCAGGGGAGGCTCCAGTTGCCCCATGGGGCTCATCAGATCTGTGTCTGCCATTTGGGAAGGAAGCCGAGGAAGCCACGTGACCTGGATCGGGGCCTCCCAGCCTCCCATTGGGGCCTTGGATGCAGTCCAGCCCCACCCCCCTCCACAGGCCGGCACACCTAAGAATCTTAGGGCACAATCCTAAACTGCAGTTAAGCCGGCGCAGTTAGGCCAGCAAAGGTTGGCCGGCACAAAGGCCACTGTAAAACATGTTTGGACCACTCTTGGCGTCAAGGAGGATGGTGCACGTCTGTGTGCTGGCCTCTCTGACTCAAAGATTCAGAGGCGTCTCTACAGGGAGGGCAAAGCTCTAAGAGCTGCAAGGAGCCTTACCCTGTCATGTAAATCCCTCCTCTCCCTTGCTGCTGTAGCCAGTAAGCAACGCCAAGATGTTGCTGTTCCCTGTGAGGGTTGGCTAAAACGGTGCAGGAGAGGAGTGATTTCCACTGCAAGGTAAGGCTTCTTGCAAAACTTAGAGCTCTGCCCTCCCTTAGATCTGCCTCTGCAGAGAGTGGTCCAAACATACATTACAGTGGCCCTTGTGCTGGCCAAACTTTGCTGGCCTAACTGTGCTGGCCTAATTCCAGGTTAGGATTGCACTTCCAGAGATTTAAATGAACTTCATTATAGACTTTGTATCTCTATGACAGAATGGAAATCAATCAAAATGTTCACTTAAAAAGTGCATGTGAGTTACTGGACCAAAAGGATCTAAGCAGATTTTAGTATAAAATTGCGTACCTGTGAGTCTACAAGTAAACAAAGTGTGTAGATTACCTTTGAAAATTAAACAGTTAAAAACCACTCGTTGGGCAGCCCAATCCTAAAAAAGGCCAATATAGTAAGGCCAACATAGCAGGGCTGTATCCTAAAGCCCATTAGGAGGTGGCAGCAGCAAAGTGCAGGTCAAAGGGAGGTTTTCCCTTTGCACCCACTTAAGCTCCAGACAGCCCTATGGGGATGCACAGATCTACACCTACTGTTTTGCAGGCACAGGTCAACATGCGGGGGTGTGGTCCGAATCAGGGCTGCCCTGGCTGGGGACGGGCTTTAGGATTTGGCACTACGGCAATCCTGCATCACTGCCCCCATCGCCGCCCACTGCTCTGCCCAGTTACACCCCCGGCACACCTCTGAAGGCCCTCGGTGAGGCCCTGCCTGCGCTGGTCCAGTGCCATGCCACCGGCGCTGATGCGCTTGATGACACGTTTGCAACACCACAGGACCAGCACAAGAGCATAGCGCAATGGAGGTAAAGGATTGCGTTCTCAGTGACTGTGAAATTAATAAAAACATTAATTATATTTTTTGTTTAGAAAACAAATGAAAATGTCCATTGCAATGTGGTGTTGTGTGTACTTGACAAGACTACAGTAGATTACCAATGTGCATTACCACCAGTGCACATTAGGGCCAATTGGGAGCAATTGTCCAGTTGGCTTAAAGCCAGCCCTGGAGGGTAGAGTGCATTTATTTGACAACATGAGACTTTAGTCATGACAAGATGAGGCTTCAGTTTCACACTACACTGTCTATTAAATCCAATATGAATCCAATTATTATTATTATTATTATTAATAATAATAATAATAATAATAATAATAATAATAATAATAATAATAATAATAATAATGTTCTGAATCCTCTGCGTGTGTGCACATGTGTGTGTTTAAGAGCACAATCTTAACCTGGAGTTATGACGGCACAAGTTTGGCCAGCACAAGGGCCACCATAAGGGGTGTTTGGACCACCCTCGGAGTCAGGGAGGATGGCACATGGCTGTGTGCTGGCCTCTCTAACTCAGAGAGTGGTTCAAATGTACTTTACAGTGTCCCTTGCACCTGCCAAACTTTGCTGACCTAACTCCAGGTTAGGATTGCGCCCTTAGTTTAATCTATCCCTCAAGGCTGTAATCACTACAGCTCTTAAGACCCATGTGGCTACATTTAAATACACTATTATATGCCTGATAAGCCATAATGCACATAAATATGCACTAACCACCCATATCTCCTTAATCTTGGTTTACATATAATGAGAGGGTTGCAGGTTTGTGGGTTTTGTTTAGTGGTTCATTGAGAACAAAAAAACAGCAATATTGTACATCTAACATTGTTACATTAGGCAAAGCAAAACTATTAAATCTAACAGCAACAATTAGCATGTCTATAGCACTTTCCCTCATTGCTCCAAGAGGGTTGTGTATATTAGGTAAGTAATCCTTACAACCAGTAGTGCTATCCAGCCGGTACGCTGGGCGGGACTTACGTTTGATTGGCAATCCGCCCGTTGCGTTCCGTCGCGTTCCGCCGCTTTCCTGCCCGCCGGGGCGTGCGGGAAAGCGGCGGAACGCGGCGTGATGCAACAGGTGGACTGCCAATCAAACGTAAGTGCCGCCCAGCATACCGGCTAGATAGCACTACTGCTTACAACCATCCTGTGATATAGGTTGTCTGAGGAATAAAGAGGTAATAGATGAGTTTGGAAATGCAATCACCTGGATTCATTCTGCATCTTTTTAACCCACATGCTTCTCTCTCTCTCTCTCTCTCTCTCTCTCTCTCTCTCTCTCACACACACACACACACACACACACACACACACACACACACACACACGTATATAAGTATAAATATGATCAGGAAATGAAGGTGCTAAATTGCTATGTTATCAAGAGCGCTATCTTAACATGACTTAGGCCAGCACAGTTAGGCCAGCAAAGTTTGGCTGGCACAAGGGCCACCATAAAACCCATTTGGACCACTCTCTGAGTCAGGGAGGATGGCACACATCTGTGGTCTGGCCTCTCTGACTCTGAGAGTGGTCCAAACATACTTTACAGTGTCCCTTGTGCCAGCCAAAGTTTGATGGCCTAACTGTGCCGGCCTAACCCCAGGTTAGGATTGTGCCCTAGATTGCATTGTATTGTGGGAAGATCAGTTCTCTGGTCAGGAATGATGCACAATGCAAGTCATGAGCTGAAGGACAGTGTGTGCCTTTCCCATTAGATTCTGCATGTTAATTTTTTTTTTTCTGTTGCACATACAAGTGCACATAAGCTGACTTCCTCAAAGAGGAAAGTATCAGCATTAGGTGCTCTCCCCCCAAGTATCAAAAGTAACCCAAAATACTGTATCAAAAGAGAATTTAGTTTCCTTATTCCTCTGTTCCCTTCCCTTCCAACCACTGTTAGTTCACCCAAAGCCTACATGTTCTTCATCTTTACAACCAGTGTCAGTAGAGCTACTGATTACAACCAGCTACGCAGCTCTGCAGCCCCAGATACAAACTTACTATCAAGATCCTCAGCAGCCTCATTAAATGGCCAGTTATCACCAAGAGCTTGGGTAGCCTCCTACTGTTTCGTGGACCTCCTGCTGGTATCACTTTCAGTGTTTCCATCTCTTTGATTTGCCTCCCAAAGAATTCCCTGCCTATTATAAACTATAAATGTCACCACTGATTCCTCAAAAGGGGAAAAAATCATTCATACAAGTTCTAGTCTTGTGCTTTCCTTCCTTGTCATTGCAGCCAAATGTACACCACCACCCCCCCGGGCTCAAGTGGTATCAAACAGTATCTTTTGGCTCTTGTTATGGTATCAAACAATACCTTTTGACTCTTGTTCCTTGTTATGTCTCTGCTTGTGATCAGAGCCAATCAGAGGAGGGCCAAGCTTCTGATCTCGTAGACCTGTATCGTAATCTCAAAAGCTGCAGAGATTGACCATGGTGACAAAAACTAGTAAGGAATATCAGTGCCATCCATGTTCATTATCACTGCTTTTGCACATTGAAGAATGGCTGCTGTGTTGAGCCTTGGCTCAGAATTAAGCTGTACCAAAAAAAAAAAAAAAAAAACCCCAAAAACCACCACTTCTCATGTCAGCAATTCAAAATGATCTTGCAGCCATCAACATGCACTCCCTGTAGCCTATTTGTGAGGAAAATCAAACATTATTAACTAACTCTAGGCACATCAAATAATATTAGTGTTAGCCAGAGTCTTGAGGCAGTCATAATTATGCGGTTCTTAATATGCAGAACTCTGCACTGTAAAGCACAAGCATGAATGAGTAATAATGAACGTGTGTCTAAGGCTGTATTGGTGACTATGCAAGTCTTGTCAGTAATGGGCCTTGAGGGGGGGTCCAGGGGGTCACATGAGCTGGAACGGCAGCAGAGCAGCCTCACCTCTTGCCTGCCCAAGCCGCTCTAGGCGCAAAGGTGAGCGACGTTTGGCCCGCCCACCTGCCCTTGTGCTTTGAGTGCTCCGAAATGGAGTGTGGCATGGCAGGGGCTGCATTGAAAGTGGGGAGCTAGCACTGGGGCGATCGTCGACCTGGCCGGGGGGGGGGAGCCTCAGCTGCATCCACCATTGAACCTTCTTGGAAATTAAGCAGACTTTCTCCCAAGTTAAACAGGAGTTAAAGTCAGGCCTGACTGAGGGCTCAATCCTAACTTGCAGTTAGGTGCCCCAGGAGTGTGGCAAACACACCCATAAAGTGCATTTGGACCACTATCAAAGTCAGGGAGGCTGGCACTGTCTGTGCACCGGCCTTCCTGACCCCGACAGTGGTGCAAAAGCGCTTTATGACACATTTACAATACTCCTGGGCCAGCACAAGTGACTTCTGCCGGCCTAACGCCAGGTTAGAATTGTGCCCTAAAGGGATAAAACAAAATTCCCAAGTTGTCTTGTCGCTTTGAGACTGAAAATGGTCCATTTTATGTTGCCATGTGAAAAAATAAAAAAGAGAGTAGAATGTATTAATATCCTCACTTTGATACAAGGCAACAAAAACAGTAGTATTTTTACTTTGAGAAAAACATTCTTTTTTCCCCAATCCTCTTAGCATTTATTGTCATGAATATGTTAGGAGTGCCGCAGTATCCACTGATTCGGTATCTGTTTCAGTTCAGTTCCCAGGGTGAAAATGATCCATATTCATGTAACTTAAGGTTCTACCCAGGCAAGCAATGCTGTTGTTTCAACTGTTGTAAACTCGCAATTTTTTGGCCGAGAAGCAAAGAGAAGGTTGTTCTTATGCTACGTGATCACTGAACTTGGAAATTAAAAAAAAAACTGTTTAAAAAGCAAACTAAGGAAGGAATCTAATATTTCAGTGGAACAGAGCTATCTATATCTGTGTCACTCAGAGAATTTCTTCGAAAGACTTGAAAACCAGAGATGGCCCAGTAGAAAGTGAACAGGGGTGGGGGACTGACTGACTGATAGCGTTGCTATTTTCCCCTCAGGTTATTTTATTGGTTCATCAAAGCCATCAGCATTATAAGCAGTTACCTAGGGGGAGAGAGGATTCGGCCAGCCTTTGAAGCCCGTCCAGATTTTCATTGCTATGCTTACATTAGCTTCCACTTGACATTGCAGAGTAAGGTATCCAATGGCCATGCTAATATTACTTCCTGGCCTAGTTAACCTTTCATACTGCTTCTGAGACCATGGTAATGGATCTAGGCTAATGCTCAGTTCACCTTGATTTTGGATGGTGTAATCCTAACCATAGCCCTACAGACCCTAATTCTGAATCAAATGGCTATGTCTCTAATATGGCACAGCACAGACAAGGAGAAGCGATTAGACAAGAAGCTCCAAGTAAGACATGACAGTACGGCCAGATTAAGGCATGCTGGGACCCTAAGCTATGTCATTCTTAGGAGATCCCCATGGCATCACACACACACACCAAAAAATACAAAAAGTGTATAATAATAATAATAATAATAATAATAATAATAATAATAATAATAAT
>JAJKFI010037248.1:0-12659 GCA_029204185.1 Lerista edwardsae
ATAATAATAATAATAATAATAATAATAATAATAATAATAATAATAATACACGAAATACAATGAATGAAAGTAGAAATAGTAAGGCTTTATACTTAGGAAAAGTTGCAACGAAAAACAAACTGGGCATGCTGCACTGATAATGTTCCCTTATCAGGAGAAGAGCTTCAGGATTCCCCCCTCCCCGGCAGGATGCAGTGCACCCCCTGCAGATGCAGATGCATTGGCTGGGAGGAAGTTATATAGGATTGGGCTGCCAGTTACGTACACTTGCAAAGTGCCATGAAGAATTCCACTGTGGTTACAGAAGTGACACATGTAGGTAATGTGAGTTAATTGCTTTTATTGGGTTGACTAGGCTACATCAGGGCTCCCATTGATAAAGCTGTGGCTATTTCTCCCCTCCCCATTTGTATCACACTGAGATAAACAGCTCTGTAAAAATGTGAATGTCCTATTTGCGTATTTCATTATAATTGCTATTTTAAACAGTACAAATATTTAGACTTATTTCTAAGTCATGGATTGCCCCCCATATGCATAAGTGCCACAGCAAGTGGCCTGTGACTCAAGTATTTATAGGTAGGTTCCCTGTGGAGCCACACAGAGGCTATTCCAGGGTAGGATGATCTCAGAGCACTCTTTTTTATCTTGAGGGCCTTTGAGGGCCCACCCTCAGTGAAGATGGTCGTATCCTATTGTGCAGAACCCTAAAAATGGCGCAGTAATGGACTTCTTGATTGTTCTGTAGTGCTATTCCTCAATTAGCATACAGCTCATGAAGGAGCTTCTGATGACATTGATAGAGGAAGCCGAGGTTGAAGGCACTTCTTGGCCGACCACTAATCATCTTGTTTACCTCCAAGTCAGGAAGCTCCCAGGATGTGGCCTTGTTTACAAGTCTGAATAGGCCGACCAAGCAAGGTATGGCTTGTCATGGAATTTTCCAAGGCAAGTGTTCTTATAAGCCAACAAATAAGGTTGTTTTTTTTGGGGGGGGGGCGGGGGGAATTGAACCAATGGACCAAATTTGGCCTTCAATCCAAAGGCCTTTGGAACCTGATGATTCCTTGCTATCAGACCAAGCAAAACAGTATGAGATTGGCCTGAGTCACACTTGCCTGGCATGCACCCAGAATGGTATACTGAAGCACACCCACTGGTTGGGGGGAGCCTCTGGCGGGTGCCCGCACTTACTGGGATCGGGGGGGAGAGCAGTGGAGCCGAGAGCGGGGCGACCCACAAGGGACCCCATGGTGGAAGCCCAACAGCACAGCACAGGTCTGGGACTCCACATACCCCACGGAATCCCTGAACCACCGCTGGAGGGCAAATGGTGAATGGACACACCCTGGACAGTGCCAGACACCCATCCCCAGCACCACGCTCGGGACAGCCCTCGGCAGACCCCGTCACCAGCTCAGCCCAGCAAGCCCACCGGGGGAAGGCCCACAGAGGGGAGGTAGCACGCCTGGAGGCTGTTTGCATGGGCGGCGGCGATCCTGTTAAACACCAGCGTGAGGAGTGAAGCAATTACCCCATGAATGTAAAAGCGTTGACAAAAATAAACTGTTTGTACCGAGCCAAGGCTGCCTTCGCATCTGTGCCCGCATCCCGTTCTCGCCAGCGCCAGGAACTCGCCAGCCGTCACAGGTACTTGACTCCGGGGGGAGAAGGCAGGGGGCACGCAATGGACGTGGCATATACGAACCTCTATAAATATATCAGGCCACACTGTGTGATCAACAGTTGATTTCAGAGGCTGTTCTCTAGGTTTTTCTGCGCTCAGAAGTTAGCCAGGAATTAAGCAAATTCAACTTTTTTTTTCCTGTGATGAATTCAGTTCTGAATTTCTGCCCTGAGATGACCACCTGGCATTTTGCTGAATTTTAGGAGTTGGTATATAACTGTTTTGTTTGCGTGAACATTTAATGAGCAGTTGTTGTTGTTTAGTCACTAAGTCATGTCCGACTCTTCGCGACCCCATGGACCACGGCACGCCAGGCCTCCCTGTCCTCCACTAGCTTCCAGAGTTCGCCGAATTTCATGTTTATTGCTTCGGTGACACTGTCTAACCATCTCATCCTCTGCCGCCCCCTTCTCCTTTTGCCTTCAATATTTCCCAGCATGAGGGTCTTTTCTAAAGAGTCCTCTCTTCTCATGAGGTGGCCAAAGTATTGGAGCTTCAGCTTCAGCATTTGTCCTTCCAGGGAGCAATCAGGCTTGACTTCCTATAGGATTGACCGATTGGATCTCCTTGCAGTCCAGGGGACTCTCAAGAGTCTTCTCCAACACCATAATTCAAAAGCATCTATTCTTCGGCGTTCTGCCTTTCTTATGGTCCAGCTCTCACATCCATACATTGCTACTGGGAAAACCATCGCTTTGACTATGCAAACCTTTGTTGGCAGGATGATGTCTCATTGTTGGCTTTTTTAATGAGCAGTAGTTTGCTCATATTATCTGCAGATATAATGTGCAGCTATACTGTTCTATCTTCAGACCAATTTATTGCTGTTTCATATCTGTGTAATTTCTTGTTTTACGCTCTGTATTTGATTTAGTGATTCTTTTTTTTAAAAAAAAAAATCATGATTGGTAGCTGCCTTCTGCATTTCTCCAAATTAAAAGAATTAAAATGAAATGCATGAATAAGGGCCCCATCGTATTGGGCATAACACAGGCAGCATGAGCGCATTGCCCAAGCCTGTGTTGCAAAAGATGCTGTAAGGCACCTCCAGAACTGGCAATAAGCTATTACCATTGGCACTGGGCGAACACCTGGAGAGGGCAACATGAGCCAGCGAGTGATGAGTACACCACTCGCCAGAATCATATTCTTTTCAGGTGGGGGGGAGGGTATTCCTGGGTGGGGGAGGGAGTGGAACAGGGGCGGGACTCTTGTGGCCCAACAACCGGACACGGATGCCCTAGCTTCTGAACTGGCAAAATAGTTGGCGCAGAGGAAGGCAGACCACTGGCCTGCTCGTGTTCTTACTACGGGGAAAGGGGAAGAACACCTCCTTCTCCTGTGGAGCCTCCTGTGGCTGTCTGAGTGCCACAGGATGCAGCAGTAGCCGCCTGGCTACCATTGTGCTCCTGAGTGGTCAGTTCTGGATTGGGCTGCCTATAATTAAACATGTGCTTTACATAGCAAACTGAACTGAGGTATGGAGTCAAATATTCCTCTATAACTGTCTTGCTTCTAGCATTTCAACGCATCCTTTCATTACATGTTGGTTATAACATCTGACTCTCTTCTCCCTGCTCTGGTTGTAGTGAAACCACTTCATCTCCCGGCTACCTGGTCCAGCCCAAGCCCTGCTGGTGCCTGAGGCCAAGAGCTGAATCCCCAGCAGTAGCATAGCTATAAGGGGGCTGCACAGTAAGCACTGCAGGTGCTGCAATGTGCCATGTAAGAGGTCCTCCCACTTGCCATCAGAACAATTCCAGGTAGTGACAGCAACATGCAGGAGACCTACGCACTGCCATTGCTACCCAGAATGGCTCTGATGACAAGTGGGAGGGGCCGCTTACACAGCACATTGCAGTGCCTGCAGTACATACTGTGCCGCCCCTTGTAGCTATGCTACTGCTTCCCAGATGTGCAAAGTATATATGCATAGGTCTTTTCTCTCCTGTCCCCCTTCATGTAGCAGACTGGTGTCCTGTCCTCCTTGATGTGTCTCCAGGGAACCATGGTCTCACCTGGGATGGATTACAAGGCTTGCCCTACAAGCTACAGCTGCCACATAATCTATATATATAAAGAAGAGCCTGGGTGTGTGTGTATGTATGTATGTATGTTTGTATGTATGTATGTCTCGCATAGGCTCCTCAACGCCTGGAGCGATCGGCACGAAACTCGGCACGCATACACCTTGCGGCCGGGCGACAAACACTGCGGGGGTCGGGGCCCCCTAGCGCCCCCGGGGGTGGGGGTACACGGGGGTCCCCGCGTGAAAACGGTCAAAACCAGCCGAAATCGGTGTCAAATCCACAGTTTCCGGGGTCGCCGAGATGAGCGTTGCCACTCTCGATGCTGTTGGAGTCTGGGTTTGCCCCCCCTTGATGTGGGGGGCCAGAAGGGGTGCGAAACACAACGTCCGCCGTGCCCTGCTGGAACGCCTGGACCGATTGGCGCCAGACTCGGCATGCAGAAGCCTAGCGGCCTGGCCACAAACACTGCGGGGGTCGGGGCCCCCTAGCACCCCCGGGGTGGGGGTACGCGGGGGTCCCCGCATGACAATGGTCAAAAACGGCCGAAATCGGCGTCAAATCCACAGTTTCCGGGGTCGCCGAGATGAGCGGTGATGCTCCCGATGCCATTGGAGTCCGGGTTCAGCCCCCCCTCAAAGTGGGGGGCAAGAAGGGGTGCGAAACAAAATGTCCGCCATGCCCCGCTGTGATGCCTGGACCAATTGGCACGAAATTCGGCATGCAGAAGCCTAGCGGCCTGGCTACAAACACTGCGGGGGTCAGGCCCCCCTAGCACCCCCAGGGGTGGGGGTGTGCAGGGCCCCCCACGTGAAGACAGCTGAAAACGGCCGAAATCGGCGTAGAGTCCATAGTTTCCGGGGTCACCGAGATGACCGGCGACACTCCTGACACCAGTGGAGTCCAGGTTCAGGCCCCCTTTGACATGGGGGGGGCCAGAAGGGGTGCGAAACAAAACATCCGCCATGCCGTGCTGGAACTCCTGGAGCGATTGACACAAAACTTGGCACGCATACAACTTGCGGCCTGACGAAAAACACTGTGGGGTTCAGACCCCCCCTAGCGCCCCTGGGGTGGGGGTACGTGGGGGTCCCCAAGTGAAAATGGTCGAAAATGGCCAAAATCGGTGTCGAATCCACAGTTTCCGGGGTCGCCGGGGCGAGCGGCGATGCTCCCGACACCGTCGGAGTCCAGGTTCGCCCCCCCTCAGCGTGGGGTGCAAGAAGGGGTGCGAGTCACAACGTCCGCCATGCCCTCCTGGAACGCCTGGAGCGATGCACATCAAATCCGGCATGCGCGTGCCTTGCGGCCTGGCGACAGACACTCCGGGGGTCAGGCCCCCATAGCGCCCTGGGGGTAGGGGTGCCCCGGGGCCCCCACATGAAAACGGTCAAAAACGGACAAAATCATGGTCGGTTGCTTAGTTTCTGGGGTCGCCGAGGTGAGCGATCGGCACGAAACGTGGTTCGCATACACCTTGCGGCCTGGCGACACACACTGCAAGGGCGGGCCCCCTAGCGCCCCCTGGGGTGGGGGTACATGGGGTCTCCATGTGAAAACGGTCAAAAACGGCTGAAATCGGCATCAAATCCACAGATTCCGTGGTCACCAAGATGAGCGGCGACGCTCCCGATGCAGTTGGAGTCTGGGTTTGGTCCCCCCTCGACGTGGGGGGCAAGAAGGGGTGCGAAACAAGACACCCGCCATGCCCCACTGCAACGCCTGGAGCGATTGGCACCAGACTCGGCATGCTTATGCCTTGCAGCCTGGTGACAAACACTGCGGGGGTCAGACCCCGCTAGCACCCCTGGGGGTGGGGGTACACGGGGGTCCCCATGAGAAGATGGTCAAAAACGGCTGAAAATGGCATCGAATCCATAGTTTCCAGGGTCACCGGGGTGAGCGGCAACGCTCCTGATGCTGTTGGAGTCCGGGTTCAGGCCCCCCTCGGCGTGGGGGGCAAGAAAGTGTGCGAAATTAAATGTCTGCCATGCCGTGCTGGAACGCCTGGAGCGATGCGCACCAAACCTGCCTTGCAGCCTGGCAACAAACACTGCGGGGGGCAGGCCCCCCCAGCGACCCTGAGGGTGGGGGTACGCACGGGGCCCTGCATAAATCGGTTGAAAACAGCCATAATCGGTGTTGAATCTGTAGTTTCCGGGGTCGCCGAGGTGAGTGGTGATGCTCCCGATGCCGTGGAGTCCAGGTTCAGCCCCCTTCAGCATGGGGGCGGGAAGGGGTGTGAAACAAGATGTCCACCATGCCCCGCTGCAATGCCTGGAGCGATTGGCGCCAGATGCGGTACTCACGTGCCTTGAGGCCTGGCGACAAAAACTGCGGGGGTCAGGCCCCACTACCGCCCCCAGGTTGGATGTGCAGGGGCCCCTGCATGAGAACGGTCAAAAAAGGATGAAATTGGTGTCAGACCCGTAGTTTCCGGGGTCGCCGAGGCCTGAGGTAAGGGGCTGAGGCAGGGGTCCTGAAGTGAAGACGGCCAAAAACGGGAAAATTGGCATCGAGTCCATAGTTTCCCGGGTCGCTGGGGCAAGCGGCAACGCTCCCGACACTGTTGGAGTCTGGGTTCGGCCCCCCCCTCGGCGTGGGGACAAGAAGGGGTGCGAAACACAACATCCGCCATGCCCTGCTGGCATGCCTGAACCAATCGACACGAAACCTGGCATGCATACACCTTGCAGCCTGGCGACAAACACTGCGTGGGTCAGACCCCCTTAGTGCCCCCAGGGGTGGGGGTATGTGGGGGTCTCCGCATGAAAATGGTCGAAAACGGCTGAAATCCGCATAGGGTCCGTAGTTTCCGGGGTCGCCGAGGTGAGTGGCGACGCTCCCGATGATGTGGGAGTCCGGGTTCAGGCCCCCTCAGCGTGGGTGGTGGGAAGGGGTGTGAAACGAGATATCCGCCATGCCCCGCTGCAACGCCTGGAGCGATTGGCGCCAGACTCGCCACGCGCGTGCCTTGAGGCCTGGCGACAAAAACTGCGGTGGTCAGGCCCCACTACCGCCCCCAAGGGTGTGGTGCGCGGGGGCCCCTACGTGAGAACGGTCAAAAACAGATGAAACTGGCGTCAGACCTGTAGTTTCCGGGGTTGCCGAGGTCTGAGGCAGGGGGCCAAAGCAGGGGGCCTGAAGTGAAGATGGCCAAAAACGGGCGAAATTGGCATTGAGTCCATAGTTTCCGGGGTTGCCGAGGCGACCAGTGACACTCACGACGCAGTTGGAGTCCGGGTTCGGTCCCCGTTGGCGTGGGGGGGCGAGAAGGGGCGCAAAACTCATAAACTCTGGAAGATCATTTTGTTACCCGGGCAACGCCGGGTAACAAAAAGCTAGTATTACCTTAAAATAAAGATTTAAGGCAAGTGGGAAGGCAAAAAATATTTGTTAAGGGAAAGGATTCTGAATTAAGCAAAAATAACTTCCATAGGATTTGTTGAATATGCCGCAAAAGTTCTGCATAACGTCAAATTGGCAGCATAAGGGTGCAATCCTAACCGAATTTCCAGCACCGGGGTAAGGGCAATATAGCTCTGAGGTCAAGAAACAAACATTCCCTTACCTTGGTGGAGAACTTTGTGATTCCCCCTCAACTGCAGGATGCAGCACATGTTCCATTGGCACATGTCAGTGCTGGAAAGTTGGTTAGGATTGCCCCCTGTGTCACTCAACACAACATTCAAACATGGCGTTAGAAGTTCCTGATTGGAGGAGACATCCAAGGAATCTGGAGGAAAGCACAACAAGGGGTGGAGTGTTCTGCATATTCTCACTGTGCCAATCAATCATGTGGTATGATACTCAGGGTGCAATCCTAACCTGGATTTAGGCCAGCACAGTTAGGCCAGCAGAAGGGGCACCATAAAGTGTGTTGGGACTACACTTGGAGTCAGAAAAGCCAGCACATATACAGATGTGTGCCATCCTCCCTGACTCCGAGAGTGGTCCAAACATGCTTTACGGTGGCCCTTGTCCCAGCCAAACTTTGCTGACTTAACTGTGCTGGCCTAAATCCAGGTTAGGATTGTGCCCTTAGTATTATACCACATCCTAACTCCAGGTTAGGATTGCGCTATAATGGTTGCAAGGAGACTTTCCTTCGCCTAGTGCTCAATTCCATGTGCCTTTTCGATTATACTGGGACATACTGTAGCTTCCGCCAGTGAAATAGCTTAAATGAAATTTTCCACAGTAAATCTTGCCACTCCCTTTTCCATAAGATGTTTGACTAAACAGATTATCTGTTTTCATGTACAGTCCTATTAGTAAAGCCTGTCTAGATCATTTCGTTACCTGTTGTCTTTTAAAAAGGGCCACCTAACTAAGAAAATATGGAGAAAGTAGGCATTCCTTCCCCAAAATGTTCATTATAAAAAACAAATTAGGTGTCACCGCACTTCCAGGTGCAATAGAAATAATAATGCCAGCTGGATTAGGCTGACAACGTCAGTCCTATGAACAAATGAACAATTCAAACAGTAGAAGATTTTAAAGGGCAAGGAAATGGCACGCCCCTGCGATAGGAAGCATCTTTCAATGACAAACCTTTAGTGATGCCCAAGAGCATTAGGCAGTAACTCTGAAGTTAAGGGTAAAGAGCAGCAGCCAAATTTGCAGGAGACACCAAATAGGTGACGATTCAGATTGGTAAAACAAAGGCTAGCTTTGACGTGCTTAAAAAGGATCTCTCCAAACTGGGTGAATTGCAACCCAAAGGCAGATGGGTAAATAAGTGCAAAGTAATGCCGATTGGGGCAAATAACTCCCCAACTTCACGTATACACTGGTTGTGTCTGAACTATCCTTGATGAGCCAGGAAAGAGATCTTGGGGTGGTGGTGGACAGCTCAATGAAAAGGCAGCTGTGAAGGAGGCAAATTTCATGCTCAGGGTTACTTGGGAAAGGATCGAGAACAACACTGCTAACATTATATTGCTCCAATCAATCAATCAATCAATCAATCAATCAATCAATCAACAGTATTAATATATAACTTTTCAACAAAACGTTACAAAATAGTTTACAGAAAAAAAATTATTATAAAGTTAAAATGATGGTTGCAGGAGTGAAGGACTTTTAGTAGCACATCACTGGCCCACTAGAGCATTAGGGGGGTGTAAAATTACAACTCTGAGAACACCCTCCTCCAGCACCTCCCATTTTTTGGTGTGTGAAGAGAGTAGAAAGACTTGACTCAAGTCAAAGTGACTTGTGAATTTCTGCACAATTTCTGAGTTGAGTTACAGGGGTGGAGTTGCGGGGGATTGGAGACTCACGACTCAACTCGGACTGAAGATCAGTGACTTATTCCTACTTTGCTATTTAGTTCCATTTTCTGTCATACAAAACAAACCATACAAGGAACAAATTAATATGAAATGGGTTTCCTTACTTGTACTCCTTTATTTCTAAATTGTGAATGAGGAACTTGCCTTGTCCTAGTAGCAGCAGACCATTTACACAGACACTAGCCACCATTTGCATTTCCCACAATGCCCCAGATGCAGTGTTCTGGAACACTGTAGAAAAAATTCTGGAACACTGTCAGGGTGGGCCATCATTTTCCACACACAGTCCCAGAACAATGCTGTGCCTAGAGGCAGGAGGTGTGGCCTGATGGTTGAGCTGCTGGTACTGCCTGAAGCTAAGCAGTGTTCTATTTTTGGATGGGAGACAGAATGCCAGGCTGGGACAAGCTGCTGGACCTGTTGTGGCAGAACGGAGTCACTGTGGAACTGATTGGCCAGTGCGGGCATGTTATGAGAAGGCCAGCCAGCAAAAGAATGGAATCCAACCTTGAGGACCTTTCCAGGCTGGACTTACAATCACCTGCTGAAGCTCGATGTCACACGGCCAGAGGAGAGAACCACACTGTGAAGGCTACATCTGGGACTGAGGATTCGGTGAATCACAGAATACTGTACATTTGTAAAAAGTCCATTGAAAAATGATGGTTTAGACTAGCCTGCCCATGTAAGCCGCTTTGGGCATTAGCTTTGGCATGGGAAAGGCAGGGTATAAATTCTTCAAAATAAAATAAAAGTATAAAAAATATTGTGAGAAATAAAATGGCGGCCAGCATTCTGTGGCTGTGCAGAGGAGTTTCTGCTGCCGTCACTTCAGGCAACAGTGAAAGCAACAGAATAAAAACAAGGAAGATATAAACGGACCAAGATGAAAATGAATTGAAATCCGAAAGATCAGGAAAAATAAGCCAAATGAATAGATGTTCATGAAAATGAATCAGAATGAAACTGAATGGATAACACGATGAATAGGAGGGATGATAACAACAACGCAGAAAAATGAGATACATTTTCTTCAACATTACCTAAATCACTATAATCTGCTGATGCAAGGAAGGCTATTTGTTGGTTTGAGGCATTTATACCCTGCTTTTCTTTTCTAACGGTGCCCAAAGTATCTTATGACAAAACCAACCAGATATAGCACAGTAAACAGTTGTTGTTGTTGTTCAGTCGCTAAGTCGTGTCCGACTCTTCGCGACCCCATGGACCACAGCACGCCAGGCCTCCCTGTCCTCCACTAGCTTCCTGAGTTCGCCCAATTTCATGTTTGTTACAGTAAACAGTAATATCCCAATAAAAGGAAAAACAATATAAAAACACAATAAAACAATTGACAGCTTCTGATGCAGCCTTTTTTGGATGATGTGGTTTGTTTCTCTTCAATGTGATTTGTTTGTCCGCTATTCCTCTCCCATCTCTTGGATTGCCAACATGGATATCTGTTATCAACTTGATTCCTAACAATAAAAAAAAAGTATTTATTTTATTTATTTAAAAATTTAAATAATTTCTCCTGCACAAAAAGTCACTCAAGGCAAATAATGTTCTTTACTGAATGCAGAGGAATCTTAATACTATACTTATACCAGTAACTGGATATTATAAAAAATGCCTGGAAATGGATTTTTTTTTCTCATTCGGTTCTTCACCTCACTCCACCCCAATGTGCTCCCGTAATATTTTTCATATGGATATTGCAGGCATTCCGATCTTACCGAGGTCACCTTTGTGTATTTGTTAAACTGCCAATAATGATATTGGCAGATGGATCAGGAGTCGTAGCTTTCAATTCAAACAATGCCAAGTGCTTCCTATTTCCTGGATGCTTTGGAGAGGCACCATTCTTCAGGAGAAATGCCAACAATATAAAGGTTTCCTGGAAAGTGCATATGTGTCTCTCTTGGAGCATGTGAGAATGAGAGAATTTCTGGAAAGGTCTATGCACGAAACATCTCCTGTTTGTGGCATTGTGAATCAGGCTGTTCTTTGTGCCAAATGGAGAAATGACCTTCTCTACTTTTGCTTTGCTAGGGACGTAGTGGCACAGCAGGATAAACTGCTGCTGCTGGGGTTTCCGACCGGAAGGTTGGGAGTTCAAGACTGCGTGAGCTCCCGTTGCTTGTCCCAGCTCCTGCCAACCTAGCAGTTCGAAAGCACCTAAATGCAAGTAGATAAATAGGGACCACTTTGGTGGGAAGGTAACGGCGTTCTGTGCGCTACGGCGTATAGTCATGCTTGCCACATGACCAGGGAAGCTTGTCCTTGGACAAAATGCCGGCTCTACAGGCTTTGAAATGGAGATGAGCACCACCCCCTACAGTCAGTCACGACTAGACCATTCGGTCGTGGGGAAACCTTTACTTTTATTTTTGCCTTGGCCCAATCAGTCATGGAAGACCATGGACTGCTGGCTTTTTCACATAGTTGAGCATCTTTGAATGATGGCTGCCTGGCTGCCCTCTAGAATAATGTCATAGTTTGTTGACTCCCCTAGCCAATTGTTTCCCACCCTCCAAAGGACCTGATGAGCAGAGTTTGGGTCTCACCTTATCTGTTCTCTGTAAACCGTTTTGGGCATTTGCGTTGGCCTGAGAAAGGCGGGGTATAAAGTCTTCAAACACACACACACGCACCACAGATCAGAGGAATGACTAGGGTTTTATGGAGTAAACTGTTGTACTGGTAGCTTCTATCTGTCCATGTGTTTGTCTCTGTAGTTCCATAATATCTGTTCATCGTGTATATTTGGAAATCAGATCATTATCATATTGTATGTTGCATTTATGGAATTCCCATTGCACAGGTGTCAGGCAGCACCTTCCATGAGTACGACATACAAGAGATAGATCTTTGTCACTTTTTGTGAAATGTTCCCTCCAGACCCAGAAGGTGGCAGGACAGCTGTGTTGCTCAAGATGCTGGAACTGTATGATGCAGTGGCAGTTTGCTAGGAATCATTAAAGGCCAATTTGAATTTAGGAAATTGCTAACAAGGTTGTAAGTGTAACAAGGATTGCCACAGCCAAAGAGCAAATATTTAAGCATGTAGCTTAATTATGATGCGTGTTTATGGAACATAGTTCACAATCATGGTCTCAGTAATCCCAAGAACAAAACCAGAAGGCAAGTCATTAGATGGAGGGATGAATGAATTTCTCTTGTTGAATTCCTTGATTGTCCCATGGGATCGTTCTGCTATGTGTGTTCCTCCTCCTAAATAGTTGCTTAACTAGGAGTATTTCCGAAATTAATTCCAGTTCAAAAAACAAATTATAAAATTCATTTCTTTGAGCACACACTCCTTTGTCAGGCTTTGTCGGGCACTTTATTCCACCCACTGGAAGGGAAGCAGTGTTTTACCATTTTCTTCATGAAGCCAATGCAGTCATTTGGGGAACTGGCCGAGGAGAGATGATTCTGATATTTATAGGAAGGTGGAAGGGAGTCAAGAGAGCAGGAAACATCATCCTGTCCCTCAAGTGCTTTGAGTGAAAACAAAATTCTTTCCATGAACATTCAGGCATCTTTACATATGCATATACAAAGTAGGCAAAAGGCAGAATACAGGACACAAAGCAAAATACATACATACATACATACATACATACATACATACATACATACATA
>JAJKFI010037249.1:0-12656 GCA_029204185.1 Lerista edwardsae
ATAATAATAATAATAATAATAATAATAATAATAATAATAATAATAATACACAAAATACAATGAATGAAAGTAGAAATAGTAAGGCTTTATACTTAGGAAAAGTTGCAACGAAAAACAAACTGGGCATGCTGCACTGATAATGTTCCCTTATCAGGAGAAGAGCTTCAGGATTCCCCTCTCCCCGGCAGGATGCAGTGCACCCCCTGCAGATGCAGATGCATTGGCTGGGAGGAAGTTATATAGGATTGGGCTGCCAGTTACGTACACTTGCAAAGTGCCATGAAGAATTCCACTGTGGTTACAGAAGTGACACATGTAGGTAATGTGAGTTAATTGCTTTTATTGGGTTGACTAGGCTACATCAGGGCTCCCATTGATAAAGCTGTGGCTATTTCTCCCCTCCCCATTTGTATCACACTGAGATAAACAGCTCTGTAAAAATGTGAATGTCCTATTTGCGTATTTCATTATAATTGCTATTTTAAACAGTACAAATATTTAGACTTATTTCTAAGTCATGGATTGCCCCCCATATGCATAAGTGCCACAGCAAGTGGCCTGTGACTCAAGTATTTATAGGTAGGTTCCCTGTGGAGCCACACAGAGGCTATTCCAGGGTAGGATGATCTCAGAGCACTCTTTTTTATCTTGAGGGCCTTTGAGGGCCCACCCTCAGTGAAGATGGTCGTATCCTATTGTGCAGAACCCTAAAAATGGCGCAGTAATGGACTTCTTGATTGTTCTGTAGTGCTATTCCTCAATTAGCATACAGCTCATGAAGGAGCTTCTGATGACATTGATAGAGGAAGCCGAGGTTGAAGGCACTTCTTGGCCGACCACTAATCATCTTGTTTACCTCCAAGTCAGGAAGCTCCCAGGATGTGGCCTTGTTTACAAGTCTGAATAGGCCGACCAAGCAAGGTATGGCTTGTCATGGAATTTTCCAAGGCAAGTGTTCTTATAAGCCAACAAATAAGGTTGTTTTTTTTGGGGGGGGGGCGGGGGGAATTGAACCAATGGACCAAATTTGGCCTTCAATCCAAAGGCCTTTGGAACCTGATGATTCCTTGCTATCAGACCAAGCAAAACAGTATGAGATTGGCCTGAGTCACACTTGCCTGGCATGCACCCAGAATGGTATACTGAAGCACACCCACTGGTTGGGGGGAGCCTCTGGCGGGTGCCCGCACTTACTGGGATCGGGGGGGAGAGCAGTGGAGCCGAGAGCGGGGCGACCCACAAGGGACCCCATGGTGGAAGCCCAACAGCACAGCACAGGTCTGGGACTCCACATACCCCACGGAATCCCTGAACCACCGCTGGAGGGCAAATGGTGAATGGACACACCCTGGACAGTGCCAGACACCCATCCCCAGCACCACGCTCGGGACAGCCCTCGGCAGACCCCGTCACCAGCTCAGCCCAGCAAGCCCACCGGGGGAAGGCCCACAGAGGGGAGGTAGCACGCCTGGAGGCTGTTTGCATGGGCGGCGGCGATCCTGTTAAACACCAGCGTGAGGAGTGAAGCAATTACCCCATGAATGTAAAAGCGTTGACAAAAATAAACTGTTTGTACCGAGCCAAGGCTGCCTTCGCATCTGTGCCCGCATCCCGTTCTCGCCAGCGCCAGGAACTCGCCAGCCGTCACAGGTACTTGACTCCGGGGGGAGAAGGCAGGGGGCACGCAATGGACGTGGCATATACGAACCTCTATAAATATATCAGGCCACACTGTGTGATCAACAGTTGATTTCAGAGGCTGTTCTCTAGGTTTTTCTGCGCTCAGAAGTTAGCCAGGAATTAAGCAAATTCAACTTTTTTTTTCCTGTGATGAATTCAGTTCTGAATTTCTGCCCTGAGATGACCACCTGGCATTTTGCTGAATTTTAGGAGTTGGTATATAACTGTTTTGTTTGCGTGAACATTTAATGAGCAGTTGTTGTTGTTTAGTCACTAAGTCATGTCCGACTCTTCGCGACCCCATGGACCACGGCACGCCAGGCCTCCCTGTCCTCCACTAGCTTCCAGAGTTCGCCGAATTTCATGTTTATTGCTTCGGTGACACTGTCTAACCATCTCATCCTCTGCCGCCCCCTTCTCCTTTTGCCTTCAATATTTCCCAGCATGAGGGTCTTTTCTAAAGAGTCCTCTCTTCTCATGAGGTGGCCAAAGTATTGGAGCTTCAGCTTCAGCATTTGTCCTTCCAGGGAGCAATCAGGCTTGACTTCCTATAGGATTGACCGATTGGATCTCCTTGCAGTCCAGGGGACTCTCAAGAGTCTTCTCCAACACCATAATTCAAAAGCATCTATTCTTCGGCGTTCTGCCTTTCTTATGGTCCAGCTCTCACATCCATACATTGCTACTGGGAAAACCATCGCTTTGACTATGCAAACCTTTGTTGGCAGGATGATGTCTCATTGTTGGCTTTTTTAATGAGCAGTAGTTTGCTCATATTATCTGCAGATATAATGTGCAGCTATACTGTTCTATCTTCAGACCAATTTATTGCTGTTTCATATCTGTGTAATTTCTTGTTTTACGCTCTGTATTTGATTTAGTGATTCTTTTTTTTAAAAAAAAAAATCATGATTGGTAGCTGCCTTCTGCATTTCTCCAAATTAAAAGAATTAAAATGAAATGCATGAATAAGGGCCCCATCGTATTGGGCATAACACAGGCAGCATGAGCGCATTGCCCAAGCCTGTGTTGCAAAAGATGCTGTAAGGCACCTCCAGAACTGGCAATAAGCTATTACCATTGGCACTGGGCGAACACCTGGAGAGGGCAACATGAGCCAGCGAGTGATGAGTACACCACTCGCCAGAATCATATTCTTTTCAGGTGGGGGGGAGGGTATTCCTGGGTGGGGGAGGGAGTGGAACAGGGGCGGGACTCTTGTGGCCCAACAACCGGACACGGATGCCCTAGCTTCTGAACTGGCAAAATAGTTGGCGCAGAGGAAGGCAGACCACTGGCCTGCTCGTGTTCTTACTACGGGGAAAGGGGAAGAACACCTCCTTCTCCTGTGGAGCCTCCTGTGGCTGTCTGAGTGCCACAGGATGCAGCAGTAGCCGCCTGGCTACCATTGTGCTCCTGAGTGGTCAGTTCTGGATTGGGCTGCCTATAATTAAACATGTGCTTTACATAGCAAACTGAACTGAGGTATGGAGTCAAATATTCCTCTATAACTGTCTTGCTTCTAGCATTTCAACGCATCCTTTCATTACATGTTGGTTATAACATCTGACTCTCTTCTCCCTGCTCTGGTTGTAGTGAAACCACTTCATCTCCCGGCTACCTGGTCCAGCCCAAGCCCTGCTGGTGCCTGAGGCCAAGAGCTGAATCCCCAGCAGTAGCATAGCTATAAGGGGGCTGCACAGTAAGCACTGCAGGTGCTGCAATGTGCCATGTAAGAGGTCCTCCCACTTGCCATCAGAACAATTCCAGGTAGTGACAGCAACATGCAGGAGACCTACGCACTGCCATTGCTACCCAGAATGGCTCTGATGACAAGTGGGAGGGGCCGCTTACACAGCACATTGCAGTGCCTGCAGTACATACTGTGCCGCCCCTTGTAGCTATGCTACTGCTTCCCAGATGTGCAAAGTATATATGCATAGGTCTTTTCTCTCCTGTCCCCCTTCATGTAGCAGACTGGTGTCCTGTCCTCCTTGATGTGTCTCCAGGGAACCATGGTCTCACCTGGGATGGATTACAAGGCTTGCCCTACAAGCTACAGCTGCCACATAATCTATATATATAAAGAAGAGCCTGGGTGTGTGTGTATGTATGTATGTATGTTTGTATGTATGTATGTCTCGCATAGGCTCCTCAACGCCTGGAGCGATCGGCACGAAACTCGGCACGCATACACCTTGCGGCCGGGCGACAAACACTGCGGGGGTCGGGGCCCCCTAGCGCCCCCGGGGGTGGGGGTACACGGGGGTCCCCGCGTGAAAACGGTCAAAACCAGCCGAAATCGGTGTCAAATCCACAGTTTCCGGGGTCGCCGAGATGAGCGTTGCCACTCTCGATGCTGTTGGAGTCTGGGTTTGCCCCCCCTTGATGTGGGGGGCCAGAAGGGGTGCGAAACACAACGTCCGCCGTGCCCTGCTGGAACGCCTGGACCGATTGGCGCCAGACTCGGCATGCAGAAGCCTAGCGGCCTGGCCACAAACACTGCGGGGGTCGGGGCCCCCTAGCACCCCCGGGGTGGGGGTACGCGGGGGTCCCCGCATGACAATGGTCAAAAACGGCCGAAATCGGCGTCAAATCCACAGTTTCCGGGGTCGCCGAGATGAGCGGTGATGCTCCCGATGCCATTGGAGTCCGGGTTCAGCCCCCCCTCAAAGTGGGGGGCAAGAAGGGGTGCGAAACAAAATGTCCGCCATGCCCCGCTGTGATGCCTGGACCAATTGGCACGAAATTCGGCATGCAGAAGCCTAGCGGCCTGGCTACAAACACTGCGGGGGTCAGGCCCCCCTAGCACCCCCAGGGGTGGGGGTGTGCAGGGCCCCCCACGTGAAGACAGCTGAAAACGGCCGAAATCGGCGTAGAGTCCATAGTTTCCGGGGTCACCGAGATGACCGGCGACACTCCTGACACCAGTGGAGTCCAGGTTCAGGCCCCCTTTGACATGGGGGGGCCAGAAGGGGTGCGAAACAAAACATCCGCCATGCCGTGCTGGAACTCCTGGAGCGATTGACACAAAACTTGGCACGCATACAACTTGCGGCCTGACGAAAAACACTGTGGGGTTCAGACCCCCCCTAGCGCCCCTGGGGTGGGGGTACGTGGGGGTCCCCAAGTGAAAATGGTCGAAAATGGCCAAAATCGGTGTCGAATCCACAGTTTCCGGGGTCGCCGGGGCGAGCGGCGATGCTCCCGACACCGTCGGAGTCCAGGTTCGCCCCCCCTCAGCGTGGGGTGCAAGAAGGGGTGCGAGTCACAACGTCCGCCATGCCCTCCTGGAACGCCTGGAGCGATGCACATCAAATCCGGCATGCGCGTGCCTTGCGGCCTGGCGACAGACACTCCGGGGGTCAGGCCCCCATAGCGCCCTGGGGGTAGGGGTGCCCCGGGGCCCCCACATGAAAACGGTCAAAAACGGACAAAATCATGGTCGGTTGCTTAGTTTCTGGGGTCGCCGAGGTGAGCGATCGGCACGAAACGTGGTTCGCATACACCTTGCGGCCTGGCGACACACACTGCAAGGGCGGGCCCCCTAGCGCCCCCTGGGGTGGGGGTACATGGGGTCTCCATGTGAAAACGGTCAAAAACGGCTGAAATCGGCATCAAATCCACAGATTCCGTGGTCACCAAGATGAGCGGCGACGCTCCCGATGCAGTTGGAGTCTGGGTTTGGTCCCCCCTCGACGTGGGGGGCAAGAAGGGGTGCGAAACAAGACACCCGCCATGCCCCACTGCAACGCCTGGAGCGATTGGCACCAGACTCGGCATGCTTATGCCTTGCAGCCTGGTGACAAACACTGCGGGGGTCAGACCCCGCTAGCACCCCTGGGGGTGGGGGTACACGGGGGTCCCCATGAGAAGATGGTCAAAAACGGCTGAAAATGGCATCGAATCCATAGTTTCCAGGGTCACCGGGGTGAGCGGCAACGCTCCTGATGCTGTTGGAGTCCGGGTTCAGGCCCCCCTCGGCGTGGGGGGCAAGAAAGTGTGCGAAATTAAATGTCTGCCATGCCGTGCTGGAACGCCTGGAGCGATGCGCACCAAACCTGCCTTGCAGCCTGGCAACAAACACTGCGGGGGGCAGGCCCCCCCAGCGACCCTGAGGGTGGGGGTACGCACGGGGCCCTGCATAAATCGGTTGAAAACAGCCATAATCGGTGTTGAATCTGTAGTTTCCGGGGTCGCCGAGGTGAGTGGTGATGCTCCCGATGCCGTGGAGTCCAGGTTCAGCCCCCTTCAGCATGGGGGCGGGAAGGGGTGTGAAACAAGATGTCCACCATGCCCCGCTGCAATGCCTGGAGCGATTGGCGCCAGATGCGGTACTCACGTGCCTTGAGGCCTGGCGACAAAAACTGCGGGGGTCAGGCCCCACTACCGCCCCCAGGTTGGATGTGCAGGGGCCCCTGCATGAGAACGGTCAAAAAAGGATGAAATTGGTGTCAGACCCGTAGTTTCCGGGGTCGCCGAGGCCTGAGGTAAGGGGCTGAGGCAGGGGTCCTGAAGTGAAGACGGCCAAAAACGGGAAAATTGGCATCGAGTCCATAGTTTCCCGGGTCGCTGGGGCAAGCGGCAACGCTCCCGACACTGTTGGAGTCTGGGTTCGGCCCCCCCTCGGCGTGGGGACAAGAAGGGGTGCGAAACACAACATCCGCCATGCCCTGCTGGCATGCCTGAACCAATCGACACGAAACCTGGCATGCATACACCTTGCAGCCTGGCGACAAACACTGCGTGGGTCAGACCCCCTTAGTGCCCCCAGGGGTGGGGGTATGTGGGGGTCTCCGCATGAAAATGGTCGAAAACGGCTGAAATCCGCATAGGGTCCGTAGTTTCCGGGGTCGCCGAGGTGAGTGGCGACGCTCCCGATGATGTGGGAGTCCGGGTTCAGGCCCCCTCAGCGTGGGTGGTGGGAAGGGGTGTGAAACGAGATATCCGCCATGCCCCGCTGCAACGCCTGGAGCGATTGGCGCCAGACTCGCCACGCGCGTGCCTTGAGGCCTGGCGACAAAAACTGCGGTGGTCAGGCCCCACTACCGCCCCCAAGGGTGTGGTGCGCGGGGGCCCCTACGTGAGAACGGTCAAAAACAGATGAAACTGGCGTCAGACCTGTAGTTTCCGGGGTTGCCGAGGTCTGAGGCAGGGGGCCAAAGCAGGGGGCCTGAAGTGAAGATGGCCAAAAACGGGCGAAATTGGCATTGAGTCCATAGTTTCCGGGGTTGCCGAGGCGACCAGTGACACTCACGACGCAGTTGGAGTCCGGGTTCGGTCCCCGTTGGCGTGGGGGGCGAGAAGGGGCGCAAAACTCATAAACTCTGGAAGATCATTTTGTTACCCGGGCAACGCCGGGTAACAAAAAGCTAGTATTACCTTAAAATAAAGATTTAAGGCAAGTGGGAAGGCAAAAAATATTTGTTAAGGGAAAGGATTCTGAATTAAGCAAAAATAACTTCCATAGGATTTGTTGAATATGCCGCAAAAGTTCTGCATAACGTCAAATTGGCAGCATAAGGGTGCAATCCTAACCGAATTTCCAGCACCGGGGTAAGGGCAATATAGCTCTGAGGTCAAGAAACAAACATTCCCTTACCTTGGTGGAGAACTTTGTGATTCCCCCTCAACTGCAGGATGCAGCACATGTTCCATTGGCACATGTCAGTGCTGGAAAGTTGGTTAGGATTGCCCCCTGTGTCACTCAACACAACATTCAAACATGGCGTTAGAAGTTCCTGATTGGAGGAGACATCCAAGGAATCTGGAGGAAAGCACAACAAGGGGTGGAGTGTTCTGCATATTCTCACTGTGCCAATCAATCATGTGGTATGATACTCAGGGTGCAATCCTAACCTGGATTTAGGCCAGCACAGTTAGGCCAGCAGAAGGGGCACCATAAAGTGTGTTGGGACTACACTTGGAGTCAGAAAAGCCAGCACATATACAGATGTGTGCCATCCTCCCTGACTCCGAGAGTGGTCCAAACATGCTTTACGGTGGCCCTTGTCCCAGCCAAACTTTGCTGACTTAACTGTGCTGGCCTAAATCCAGGTTAGGATTGTGCCCTTAGTATTATACCACATCCTAACTCCAGGTTAGGATTGCGCTATAATGGTTGCAAGGAGACTTTCCTTCGCCTAGTGCTCAATTCCATGTGCCTTTTCGATTATACTGGGACATACTGTAGCTTCCGCCAGTGAAATAGCTTAAATGAAATTTTCCACAGTAAATCTTGCCACTCCCTTTTCCATAAGATGTTTGACTAAACAGATTATCTGTTTTCATGTACAGTCCTATTAGTAAAGCCTGTCTAGATCATTTCGTTACCTATTGTCTTTTAAAAAGGGCCACCTAACTAAGAAAATATGGAGAAAGTAGGCATTCCTTCCCCAAAATGTTCATTATAAAAAACAAATTAGGTGTCACCGCACTTCCAGGTGCAATAGAAATAATAATGCCAGCTGGATTAGGCTGACAACGTCAGTCCTATGAACAAATGAACAATTCAAACAGTAGAAGATTTTAAAGGGCAAGGAAATGGCACGCCCCTGCGATAGGAAGCATCTTTCAATGACAAACCTTTAGTGATGCCCAAGAGCATTAGGCAGTAACTCTGAAGTTAAGGGTAAAGAGCAGCAGCCAAATTTGCAGGAGACACCAAATAGGTGACGATTCAGATTGGTAAAACAAAGGCTAGCTTTGACGTGCTTAAAAAGGATCTCTCCAAACTGGGTGAATTGCAACCCAAAGGCAGATGGGTAAATAAGTGCAAAGTAATGCCGATTGGGGCAAATAACTCCCCAACTTCACGTATACACTGGTTGTGTCTGAACTATCCTTGATGAGCCAGGAAAGAGATCTTGGGGTGGTGGTGGACAGCTCAATGAAAAGGCAGCTGTGAAGGAGGCAAATTTCATGCTCAGGGTTACTTGGGAAAGGATCGAGAACAACACTGCTAACATTATATTGCTCCAATCAATCAATCAATCAATCAATCAATCAATCAATCAACAGTATTAATATATAACTTTTCAACAAAACGTTACAAAATAGTTTACAGAAAAAAAATTATTATAAAGTTAAAATGATGGTTGCAGGAGTGAAGGACTTTTAGTAGCACATCACTGGCCCACTAGAGCATTAGGGGGGTGTAAAATTACAACTCTGAGAACACCCTCCTCCAGCACCTCCCATTTTTTGGTGTGTGAAGAGAGTAGAAAGACTTGACTCAAGTCAAAGTGACTTGTGAATTTCTGCACAATTTCTGAGTTGAGTTACAGGGGTGGAGTTGCGGGGGATTGGAGACTCACGACTCAACTCGGACTGAAGATCAGTGACTTATTCCTACTTTGCTATTTAGTTCCATTTTCTGTCATACAAAACAAACCATACAAGGAACAAATTAATATGAAATGGGTTTCCTTACTTGTACTCCTTTATTTCTAAATTGTGAATGAGGAACTTGCCTTGTCCTAGTAGCAGCAGACCATTTACACAGACACTAGCCACCATTTGCATTTCCCACAATGCCCCAGATGCAGTGTTCTGGAACACTGTAGAAAAAATTCTGGAACACTGTCAGGGTGGGCCATCATTTTCCACACACAGTCCCAGAACAATGCTGTGCCTAGAGGCAGGAGGTGTGGCCTGATGGTTGAGCTGCTGGTACTGCCTGAAGCTAAGCAGTGTTCTATTTTTGGATGGGAGACAGAATGCCAGGCTGGGACAAGCTGCTGGACCTGTTGTGGCAGAACGGAGTCACTGTGGAACTGATTGGCCAGTGCGGGCATGTTATGAGAAGGCCAGCCAGCAAAAGAATGGAATCCAACCTTGAGGACCTTTCCAGGCTGGACTTACAATCACCTGCTGAAGCTCGATGTCACACGGCCAGAGGAGAGAACCACACTGTGAAGGCTACATCTGGGACTGAGGATTCGGTGAATCACAGAATACTGTACATTTGTAAAAAGTCCATTGAAAAATGATGGTTTAGACTAGCCTGCCCATGTAAGCCGCTTTGGGCATTAGCTTTGGCATGGGAAAGGCAGGGTATAAATTCTTCAAAATAAAATAAAAGTATAAAAAATATTGTGAGAAATAAAATGGCGGCCAGCATTCTGTGGCTGTGCAGAGGAGTTTCTGCTGCCGTCACTTCAGGCAACAGTGAAAGCAACAGAATAAAAACAAGGAAGATATAAACGGACCAAGATGAAAATGAATTGAAATCCGAAAGATCAGGAAAAATAAGCCAAATGAATAGATGTTCATGAAAATGAATCAGAATGAAACTGAATGGATAACACGATGAATAGGAGGGATGATAACAACAACGCAGAAAAATGAGATACATTTTCTTCAACATTACCTAAATCACTATAATCTGCTGATGCAAGGAAGGCTATTTGTTGGTTTGAGGCATTTATACCCTGCTTTTCTTTTCTAACGGTGCCCAAAGTATCTTATGACAAAACCAACCAGATATAGCACAGTAAACAGTTGTTGTTGTTGTTCAGTCGCTAAGTCGTGTCCGACTCTTCGCGACCCCATGGACCACAGCACGCCAGGCCTCCCTGTCCTCCACTAGCTTCCTGAGTTCGCCCAATTTCATGTTTGTTACAGTAAACAGTAATATCCCAATAAAAGGAAAAACAATATAAAAACACAATAAAACAATTGACAGCTTCTGATGCAGCCTTTTTTGGATGATGTGGTTTGTTTCTCTTCAATGTGATTTGTTTGTCCGCTATTCCTCTCCCATCTCTTGGATTGCCAACATGGATATCTGTTATCAACTTGATTCCTAACAATAAAAAAAAAGTATTTATTTTATTTATTTAAAAATTTAAATAATTTCTCCTGCACAAAAAGTCACTCAAGGCAAATAATGTTCTTTACTGAATGCAGAGGAATCTTAATACTATACTTATACCAGTAACTGGATATTATAAAAAATGCCTGGAAATGGATTTTTTTTTCTCATTCGGTTCTTCACCTCACTCCACCCCAATGTGCTCCCGTAATATTTTTCATATGGATATTGCAGGCATTCCGATCTTACCGAGGTCACCTTTGTGTATTTGTTAAACTGCCAATAATGATATTGGCAGATGGATCAGGAGTCGTAGCTTTCAATTCAAACAATGCCAAGTGCTTCCTATTTCCTGGATGCTTTGGAGAGGCACCATTCTTCAGGAGAAATGCCAACAATATAAAGGTTTCCTGGAAAGTGCATATGTGTCTCTCTTGGAGCATGTGAGAATGAGAGAATTTCTGGAAAGGTCTATGCACGAAACATCTCCTGTTTGTGGCATTGTGAATCAGGCTGTTCTTTGTGCCAAATGGAGAAATGACCTTCTCTACTTTTGCTTTGCTAGGGACGTAGTGGCACAGCAGGATAAACTGCTGCTGCTGGGGTTTCCGACCGGAAGGTTGGGAGTTCAAGACTGCGTGAGCTCCCGTTGCTTGTCCCAGCTCCTGCCAACCTAGCAGTTCGAAAGCACCTAAATGCAAGTAGATAAATAGGGACCACTTTGGTGGGAAGGTAACGGCGTTCTGTGCGCTACGGCGTATAGTCATGCTTGCCACATGACCAGGGAAGCTTGTCCTTGGACAAAATGCCGGCTCTACAGGCTTTGAAATGGAGATGAGCACCACCCCCTACAGTCAGTCACGACTAGACCATTCGGTCGTGGGGAAACCTTTACTTTTATTTTTGCCTTGGCCCAATCAGTCATGGAAGACCATGGACTGCTGGCTTTTTCACATAGTTGAGCATCTTTGAATGATGGCTGCCTGGCTGCCCTCTAGAATAATGTCATAGTTTGTTGACTCCCCTAGCCAATTGTTTCCCACCCTCCAAAGGACCTGATGAGCAGAGTTTGGGTCTCACCTTATCTGTTCTCTGTAAACCGTTTTGGGCATTTGCGTTGGCCTGAGAAAGGCGGGGTATAAAGTCTTCAAACACACACACACGCACCACAGATCAGAGGAATGACTAGGGTTTTATGGAGTAAACTGTTGTACTGGTAGCTTCTATCTGTCCATGTGTTTGTCTCTGTAGTTCCATAATATCTGTTCATCGTGTATATTTGGAAATCAGATCATTATCATATTGTATGTTGCATTTATGGAATTCCCATTGCACAGGTGTCAGGCAGCACCTTCCATGAGTACGACATACAAGAGATAGATCTTTGTCACTTTTTGTGAAATGTTCCCTCCAGACCCAGAAGGTGGCAGGACAGCTGTGTTGCTCAAGATGCTGGAACTGTATGATGCAGTGGCAGTTTGCTAGGAATCATTAAAGGCCAATTTGAATTTAGGAAATTGCTAACAAGGTTGTAAGTGTAACAAGGATTGCCACAGCCAAAGAGCAAATATTTAAGCATGTAGCTTAATTATGATGCGTGTTTATGGAACATAGTTCACAATCATGGTCTCAGTAATCCCAAGAACAAAACCAGAAGGCAAGTCATTAGATGGAGGGATGAATGAATTTCTCTTGTTGAATTCCTTGATTGTCCCATGGGATCGTTCTGCTATGTGTGTTCCTCCTCCTAAATAGTTGCTTAACTAGGAGTATTTCCGAAATTAATTCCAGTTCAAAAAACAAATTATAAAATTCATTTCTTTGAGCACACACTCCTTTGTCAGGCTTTGTCGGGCACTTTATTCCACCCACTGGAAGGGAAGCAGTGTTTTACCATTTTCTTCATGAAGCCAATGCAGTCATTTGGGGAACTGGCCGAGGAGAGATGATTCTGATATTTATAGGAAGGTGGAAGGGAGTCAAGAGAGCAGGAAACATCATCCTGTCCCTCAAGTGCTTTGAGTGAAAACAAAATTCTTTCCATGAACATTCAGGCATCTTTACATATGCATATACAAAGTAGGCAAAAGGCAGAATACAGGACACAAAGCAAAATACATACATACATACATACATACATACATACATACATACATACATA
>JAJKFI010037258.1:0-51082 GCA_029204185.1 Lerista edwardsae
GCCGCCGGAACGGAGGCCGAGGGCCTCTCGGCCTCCGCTCCGGCGAAAGCCTGCCGCGGTGGGAGGCCCCCCGCCGCGGCGCACACGTGGCCGCCGGAACGGAGGCCGAGGCCGAGGGCCTCTCGGCCTCCGCTCCGGCGAAGGCCTGCCGCGGTGGGAGGCCCCCCCGCCGCAGCGCACACGTGGCCGCCGGAACGGAGGCCGAGGGCCTCTCGGCCTCCGCTCCGGCGGCCCCGTGTCGCAGCACGAGGCCTCCCGGGCGCCTCGAGAAGCGCCTGGGAGAACCGGGAGGCTCCCGGGACAGCGCGGCTAGAGGGAGGAGGCCTACGGTACCTACCCGCTGCTTCTTCCCTCGCCGCCGCTGCTCGTGCTCGTGCTGCTGCCTGCTGCTGCCTGCTTGCCTCACTCACACGAAGTGAAGGCAACGGCTGCCGCAGGCAGTGCGCATGCGCAGCCGAGCCAATTACAGACCTTCAAGGAAAAAACAAAACCCGGAACGGAGTCAGTCAGGATCCGGAACGGCCGTTCCGGCCGTTCCGGCTGAATGACATCACTGGACTATAGGTACTAAGGGTTAACTTCATTAATAGTAGTATTGTTGTTTAGAATTGATGCAGGCATGCCCTGATATCCGCTGGAGTTCCATTCCAGACCTCCCGTGGATACCAGAAACCATGGATCCTGGGAGCGCCTTTTTAAAGATAGGGGAACATCAGTGGTTTTTCTGCAACAAGGTTTTAAAAAAAAAGATTTGTTTACTGTTCTCCTATCTTTTTAACAGACATCTCAGTATCCATGGTATCCGTGGATAACTGAAACCGTGGATACCTAATCAGTGGATACCAGGGCATGCCTGTATATACATGCTTACTGTCATGTATTAAAAAGTAAATTATAACATTTTAAAAACAGCACTTCTGCCATTCAGCTTTCCAAAGGCCTCTCTTTAGTTTAGAAGTCACTTCTATGATCCTCCAGTGTTCTCACTGTGCATTTTAATATTTAAATTTTGACAATTCAGTGCTATAGTGTTGCTGAATAACTTCGAGGAAATCGTGTTAAGCTCAAAAATCATTTCAAAGTCATCAGTTTGTTTATGTGTGATGGTTCTAGTTCATTTAATTGTGATTATAATAATGTCGGTCCTTTTGGTTTTAATTGGAACATTCAGAATTAATCAAGTAATCGTTCAAGCTAACAACAGATGATTATTTCTGTGAAGCAATTCAAGTGATTTCTTTCTCACTGCTAAGATGGCACTAAGTCCAGCCTTGCTTCTGTGGACAAAGAACCCTATGAGTATAATCAAAGAGAGGGGAAGCCTTGCTTAAGCAAGAATGGCCTTTTTCTCAGAGGTAACATTCTCTGCTCATTCCTGTAAAACTCTGGTGGTGGCCAGTTGCTCCCACTAGATGCTATGTGAGAGGCTGTCACTGTTGTCAGACTTGGACCCAATCCTGTCAGGCTTAATGCAGGTGGTACATGCATACCGCCCGCATCTCCATCACGAAAGGCGCTGTGAAGCGCCTCCAGCGCTGGCAGTAAGGACTCGGCCCACAGGAAGGCCTTACTGCCAACCAAGGAGCTTATATCACTGGAGGGAACATGACGTCACATTCTTGAAGCCATGGGTATAAACTGAGATCATTGCCGCGAAGGAGGATTGCCGCCGCGGAGTCACGAATCAAAATCTCCATGCCCGTGTGTACAAGTTAATCTCAACGTGTTTAATCATGCCTGCGTGTTCTGCATACGGGTGTGCGAATCGCTGTACAAAAAATGGGATTACTTTGCACAGGTAATTAAAATCATTGTGATTCGTTGCTACAGAAAAATATTACTTCATAAAGTATGCAGCCCTTCACAAACTGAAGTAGATATGAAGAAATAAAATAAAAATAAAAATAAAATATTACTTCATAAAGTATGCAGCCCTTCACAAACTGAAGTAGATATGAAGAAATAAAATAAAAATAATACATACATACATACATACATACATACATACATACATACATACATACGTCCATTATATATAAATGGACGTGGGTATGTGAGTGGGTGTCTGTGTATGTCTGTATGTGTGTATGTATGTATGTTATGCATAGGCTTCCCCACGCCTTGACCGAGTGCCACTAAACTTGGCACACACGTACCTTGCAGCCTGGAAGGAAACACTGCGGGGGTCAGACCCCCCTACAGCCCCCGGTTTTTCGGGGAGGGGGGCTAGAACGTCCAGACCAAGGGGATTGCATTGGACTAGAGGTCTGCTGCCACCCTGTGGTCACAAGCGATTCTGCAGGTTATGTGATACACAGAGACTAATCCAAAACGAAAGTGAAACTGCTTTGCACTGCCTGCATTGCCCAGGCTGGAAAGAGCAGGATCCAGAGAGTTCCAACACCCAGTCGGATCTGAGAGCTACCTGTTTCCAGAGGGCTGACTGCCCTACCACAGGACCTGCAGACATGGTTCAGTGAGTGTGACAATTTCATTACGCTCCTTTGCTTGATTCTGTCCCTGTATTCATTCCTTCTCCTAATAGAAGCTGGGGATACTTTGTCCGCCGGGTAACAAAAGGCTAGTATGTTATATTTTTGAAATTCTGAACATTAACAGAATTTGTTTTATGGGGGCGGGTGAGTGTAGAAGTTTAAAAAAATACTCCTAATAGCCTAGAAGTAAAAAAGAATTACTCTCATATTGACAACTACTTGTGTTATACATTGAGAGATTTTAATGTAATTTTTCTACATATTTATCTGATTTTTGCCCACCCTCCCCTTTTTTTCTTTCCTTCCCGTTCACACTTTATTTCTGCTTGTGTAGATTTCAAAAAATAAGTCTGTCAAAACAGTGCAATCCGAGTTTAAATAGACAGCAAGTGGCATTTCGTCCGGTATGTTCAGTAATATAATTACGCGGAATTAAACCTTGGAATTGCATATTAACTCATAATTAGGTTACCAATGATGTTTCTCCACGATCACACGTTATTTTGGTAAGTTTTTACTTCAGGAGTAAACTATTAAGTCCTAAACATCACGTGAAAACCAATCTGAAATGCTTGGAATCAGCATTGTTTTGAGTATAATTACGTCACCGCTAAGCCCGCCCCCTGGCTTCACTTCGTCCCTAATTAACTGCATGGGACGGCCACCCCTTGCTGCCAACGCCATGGCAACACTGGCCCTGCGCCGCCTGGAGGAAGCAATGCGAGCTGGCAAGTGGTGACAGCACTGCTCACCGGCATCACATCCTTTTCAGGCGGAGCAGGGAGGCGTTCCTGGGCAGGGGGAGGGGCAGAGTGGGGGTGGGATCAGCAACTGCTCTTGCCGCCAGATCCCAACTTTTGTGTCGGGACTTGTGGCCTGACACAGAGGCCCTCACCTCTGCGCTGGCTAAATAGGTGGCTCACTCAGACAGCCAGGCAGTTCTGGATTGGGCTGCCCAGCAATGTTGATGATGTCTCAGCTCCAACAGCCAGGGTGGTTGCAGGGATCGTTGACCCCTTGGATTATTTTCGGACTTTACTTAGGAATGTAGGTGCTTCACGAACTAAGTAAACAAATTAGCTTCCTGAAATGATCTTTCTGGTCATTATGAGGTATCTCAAAATTGCCACAACCAGTTACCTCAAAATACATTTTTTCTCAAAATTCAAACATAATCTTGAGGAGTCTGAAGACCATCTCCCTGTCCATGATTAAGCTGATCCTTCTTGTCTCATTTCCTGCAGTGGAAAGGAACAAAATGGAAGTGTTGGGGGAAAGACGAACGGTGACCCAGGGGTCTCTAATCACTTTGGCATAAGGGCCACATCATATATCTGTCAGGGTGTTGGGGGCCAGGAAATAAATAATAAATGCATGGATGTGCTAAAGAGTTTGATTGAATACAATAAGTGGGTGGGGTGGGTATATAATGCATACCACTTGAGGTGTTGAATATAATGCAGTGTAATGGAATAATTTAATTTCATTCCATTCAGCACCTCTGAATGTGGTATATATTCATGCTGGAAGACTCAGACGTGTGTCTCTCTTTTTATTGCTTTTTAGATTTGTTATTGTTGCTCAGTTTGAAGTAAGCTGCTCTGCAGTTACTGTTGAAAGGCAGGATAGAAATGAAATAAATAACAATAAAGGAGGATAGCGTTCTTTGGAAGTCTGTCTGAAAAGGGTAGATGTTAGTGGCTAAAGCAGATCTTAGTTTTCAGTGTACCAGAGTTGGTGTGATAGGGCCATCTTTGCTTATTGGGTAAAAAAATCAAACAAAACCACTTGTTAAAAGAGTATGACACTTTAAGAATTTTCATACAAAGCTGCACACAGTAATGTATTTGTCTTGAGCTTATAGTGATAAAGAACAAAAGTGAATGTGTTCAAGATAAACAGTGATAGCTCTTTCATACCTTTTCCAATTAATTGGGAAGGAAAATATCTTCCATAACCAGCCTAAAGATCACATGGTTAATGAGACATTTATTTTTGACAATCATCATATTTTTTTCTCCAGTCTGAATTGAGAACATGATAAAGTGGATTGAGAATGCTAACTTCTCTTTGATGAAGCTTTCTGCTTTTGTGTTGTAGCACCTATAGTGGCTTTTTGTGGTCAGGCTGTTAGTTTAGTGGCATATGTCACTAAAAGCATCACTTTAAAAGAAATGTAAAAGACATTTTGTGGAAACACAGATCAGTTTCCTCTACTCTTGCTGTTGTCACCATTTTGTGGCAGGCAAGGAGGCCTGATGCAGGCCAATCAATCCGTGCAGAAATAAACAGAGCTTTCTTGCCATTACATTCTTCCTACAATTGCACCTTACATGAGAGAAGCTTTTTATCCATTATTGTCAAAGTACCGTCAGTGGACTAAGCATATCCTAAATGCTTCCCAAGGATACTTTGCTTTGGGGTAAAGAAGTCTGAGGCATTAAGGCAAATAGCTTGAATGGATAAAGCCAATGGAAGTTGTGTTTCCTGCTGCATTTGTTCCAGAAAAGAAATTGGTGCAATTGGCTTGAAAATGCTTTGAAATTAAGATAGCCCATTGAGGACAATATAAAGAAGGACTTTCTGTACAAAAGGACTTTCTATTGAAAACTATAGTATAGTTATGAAACTATGGAAATCTGAAAAAAAGAAGGAAGAAGTGTTCTTGTTTTGTTGTAATCTATAATGTATGAAATGTCTTGGGGTTTATTATCAATATTCTATAACTCTTCAGACCCTTTAGCTGCCCTGTTACAATCAGGATGATTAAACAGTTTATTGTAGAGTTCTCCATCCTTTTGATTCATGCTTCTCTTCAAGCCAGTTGCACTTAATATAGCTTTGGTGATATTTTGCAATAAAGTTTAATGGGATAGTAATTCCCAATATCCATTTCAATTTTCCCTGATAGGCATTGTATCCACAATAATGCTGCACTGTTTCTTTAATTATTCTTCAAGATTTTATTCAAGACCAGAGTTTCAAGTTCTGTTTACCTTACTGAACACTATTTTCTTTAGGAGCGCAATCCTAACCTAGAGTTAGGCCGACACAAGTTTGGACCATTCTTAGAGTCAGAGAGGCCCACACACAGACACACGCCATCCTCCCTGACTCCCAGAATGGCCCAAGCATGCTTTACAGTGGCCCTTGTGCCACCCAAACTTTACTGTCTTAACTGTGCTGGCCTAACTCCAGGTTAGGATTGCTCCCTAGAAATATGTACTTTAGTCAACAGTTCCCAAAGTGGGGTCATGACCTACTGTTTACTGGGAAATTCTCAGTAGCAGGTACCACATCGATCAATGCACCACAGGCACCCAGGGACTTGTCCCCTTAACTGGGTGACGGAGCGGGCCTCCTGCAAAGTAGAGGATACCGCAGCCCTCATCATGGGTCTCCCTGATACAGTAGGAAGCCCTGATTTGCGCTTGAAAGTGCACTTCTGTTTTTACTGCGATAACCGGAAGTGTGCTTTTGAGCAAAAAAAAATAAATTTTTTTTACTGCATCAGGGAGACCCACGGAGGGGGCTGTGGGCCCAACCATGCAGGAGGTTACTCAGGTAACCATTATTCAGGTGACAGGCCCCTGGGTGCCCACGGTGCCACAATCACTGCAGCGCCTTTGGGCAGCTGCTCTGCTCCAGCCCCTCCCTTGCAGCAACTTACGATGGTCCCAAAGTCTGAGTAGGACTTTGGGAACCGCTGATATAAGTCATATCTGAAAATGTATGGAAATAAAAGTGGTTTACGGCTTGTTTCTCATATGGTTTTAGAAATGTAAAGAACAGGAATAAATTTAATCTTTCACTATCATGGATTGGGCTTTGCTCTTGTTTTTGTTCATTTTACTGATTCTTAAGTACCAATAACAGGGCAGCATGTAGCAGAAATACTGTCAAGCTCAAGGATGGTTTGGGTGTAATTTAAATGATGTAGTATATGCCCTTGTGCTGTAGGTTGTACCATTGATGTTATTCTCTGCTAATACCTTCTCTTTCTAACTTTTATTTTAGGGACATAAAGCCTGATAACCTCTTGATGGATGAGCATGGTAAGTGCCTGTTATTTCAAACTACAATAACTTGCACCCACATGCATGCTACTGCCTTGCAAAAGGTGTCTGGAAGGGCATAAAGAGACATAGACATCAGGGCAATCATCACAGGTTATGCAGTGTCATATGGTTGTTAGATGGAAAACAGGTTGGGGCAAAAACCTCCGTTCAGCAGTTGCTTCTACTGAATGGAGAGGTGGGTCAAAGATTTTCACAGTTATCTTTGTGTTTTATGGGATTCTTCAATGTAGCTCCATATAATCTAACACCCTAAGTTTATTTAAGTGGGCAACAATCAAACTTTCCTCTTCAGCTTTCCTTTTATTATTTGGTACTTTTGAGGAAGGCTTTATCAGGCAAATTCTAAGATAACATAGTTGTGCTATAGGAGATTAGAGGGAAATATTCTTGGAGGAATTGCACAGAGATATTGGATTGCACAGAAGTTCAATATGTTGTTTTTCTAGATTCATACGTAAGACCATAAGAAGATCCCTGCTGGATCAGGTCAGAGGCCCATCAAGTCCAGCTTCCTGTATCTCACAGTGGCCTACCTGATGTCTCAGGGAACACACAAGATAACAAGATGCCTGCATTGTGTTGTCATTGTCTTGTGTCAAGCATTCAGAGATAGGCTACCTCTGAAACTCAGAGGTTGCATACTGTCATTATGGCTTGTAGCCTGGGATGGACTTTTATTCCATTGATCTCCTTCTAAAGGCATCTAGGCCAAGTACTATCACATCCTGTGGCAAGGAGTTCCACAGATTCACTGGGTAAAAAATACATTATTTTGTCTGTTCTTTTGCCCTCAGTTTTAGTGGATATCCCCTGCTTAGGGTGCTATGCAAGAGAAAAAAGAACCCCTCTATCCATCTCATGCATAATGGTGTATGTCTCAGTTTTGTTTCCCCTCCGATGCTTTATTTGTAAAGGCCCCAAATGCTGCCCCTAAGGGAAGTACCCCAGCCCACTAATCATGCTGGTCGCTCTTCTTCCCTTTTTCAGTTCCACTATATCCGGTCTGAGATGTGGTGACCAGAACTGGACACAATACTCCCAATGTAGCCTTACCTTTGATTTGTACAATGGCATAATATTTTCAGGATTCTGTGCACACCCTGTTGGCATGGCTACATCAGTGCTGGAAAGTTGGATAGGATTGGGCCTTCAGTGAGGCATTTTTGAGAAGAGTAGAATGGAACCTGTTCTGATAACATTCACACAAACTGTGCATTTGGGAGTACAGATCAATTCTTTCATTTGATGTTAAGTGTCCAGTACTTGCTGGATGATACACCACTATCATGGTTCTGTAACGGTCTGGCATGGAATCAAGGGAACCTTTGTTTAAAAAGAATGGATTCAGAACCTTTTCCATTTATAATATGTTTTATGCAGTGGTGTTAAAATGTAATTGGAATTGTCTTTTCTTTGTGTGTCCTTGAAGTTGGTGTCCTTCAAACTTCTTTTCTCTCTGTGTTCCTCCAGCCATGGCAGGATTGCTATGTGATTTCACTCAAGCGTGCACAAAGCTTTTTACCTATATTTCATTTTTTTGTTTTTTGTTTTCCTCGGAGCCATTGTTTTTGCACCATCAGTATCTATATTTAGTCAGTTAACATTGTTCTTGTTTTCCAGTGGCTTCCCCTCCTTGGGGATGATGTTTCTACCTAAATCTGTTGCTCAGTCTAGGTTTATGCCCAACCGTATGAGGATAAGAAGAGGTTAGACATCAGTGGGGAATTTCAGCTTGCCTAACTGGGAAGGATTGTAGCCTTAAATGCTACTAGCTCAAAACCGTCTTTACACTTGCTTAATCAACATTTTTAAAATTCTTGTTATATGCGTCATATAATGCGTGACTTTATGCGTGACATATATGCGTGACTGGTCATTAAGAATTTTCAATAATGACATACAAATGCAGGCGATCTTGGATCAATTTTGAGAATGTCTAAAGATAGATCTAAATTTCTCCAGCTTTGGATGTACCCAAGTGTTTGTTTTCCCATTTAGGAAAAAAAAATCAAGTAACCCATGAACATCAACTACCCCCAAATTTCAGGCATTCCCTGTTGCATGCACAAAAATACATATCAAGTACCTGGAAACAAAATTTCAGATATCGGTTTTTATCTAAATGCAATGGAAAATAAACCAGTATAAGAAAGTGAAAACTTGCACTATTCAGATGACTGGCAGTTGTTTCATAAAAAGCTGTTTCATAGAGCTACCCTACCTGTTACTTATTAAACAAAGCAGGGTGTGCAAAGGGACTTTCGGGGGGGGGGGGAATCCCAGAAGTCCCCTCTGGGTAAGGCAACTTTTTCCGCTTGCTGTGGGGAGTGGTTAAGCCTCCACTGCCTGAATGAGTCTTCTCGGCTTGCCTGTGTCATGTAGTGGATGGTGGGTAAAAACATGGACCATGGAGCTCTAAGTTCAAATTCCTGCTCAGCCTTGAAGTTGCTGGATAACCTTAAGCAAATCACTCCCTAACTTGCAGAGATTAAAAATGGAATAGTTTCATGTACAGTGCCGTGAGCTCCTTGGAAAAGGGGAAGGCTAACAATGTGACTGTTAATAAACAATATCTATAGCAATTTCACAGAATTCTGATTTTGCTGGAAGATGAACCAGTTAAAACATTTTGAAACTTACTTAGACCTTGAGGAACACCTTCAGAGTTATGCTCTCAGAGCACAATCCTAGTTAAGAACATAAGAAGAGCCCTGATGGATCAGGCCAAAGGCCCATCTAGTCCAGCTTCCTATATCTCACAGCGGCCCACCAGGTGCCCCAGTTAGGCTGGCACAGTTAAACCAGCAAAGTTTGGCCAGCACAAGTGACACCGTAAAGTGACTCTCGGAGTCAGAGAGGCCAGCACACAGACATGTGCCATTCTCCCTGACCCTGAGAGTGGTCCAAACATACTTTACGATGGCCCTTATGCCAGCCTAACTGTGCTGGCCTAACTCCAGGTTAACTGAGGATTGCGCCCTCAGTCAGTCTCATAGAATGTCTACATTCTTGGAGTTTGACAAGTGTCTCTACTGTATAGGACAATCCTTGAGTTTCTAATAGAGCTCTTCCAGTTCAGTTTGCCAATTAAATCTTTATTGCATTTAAGTAATTACTTCTTGTATATTATGCATTCAGAACACCTCTTATTTCTTGCAAAGAATATCAAAGGTTGAATAAAAATAATGGTGTCTATAATGCATTATTTTATGAATGTGATTTCCGGCAAGGAGCTGAGAGCAATATAAAGGAAATGAAAAGTGATGCAGGGAAGGCATATTGCATTGGCCTTTCATGGCTTCCTCTTTTACGAGTCATTCTGTGCTCCTCCTTTAAAAAAAGGTTGTAGAATAGGGGGGAAGGAGTGACAGCGTGCCCGATTGTCCACAACTGTGGAGGCCACACACGTGCTGCCTCCTGTAAGTCATGTGGAGGGTAGGCAGAGACACTCCGGCATCATCATTCGTGCTTTTGCCGATAAGGCAATCAGTAGGCTGTGAGGGGCAATAGTCCTTAGGGCCCAATCCTATTCAGCATTCCAATGCTGATGCAGCTGCACTGTAGTAACCCCAAGGTAAGGGAACAATCATTCTTGAGGAGAATCTTGAGGAGGCCTCTGTGATTCCCCCCCCTTCTCAGGATGCAGCGCATGCCCCCTGGTACAGCTGCATCAGTGCTGGAAAGTTGGATAATATTGGGACCCAAGTCCTTTTTTTCGGACTGAAACTAGACAGACTGAAGACACATACCACTAGACACAGTTCTATTGAGAAGTTATTAGTAGTTCCACATAGGGCAGAGGTGGGCAAATGCCAGCCAGAAAGCCTCATTGCCTACACCAGCTGCTGAAGACTGTGGCAGAGTATAATTTGTAACCGAGTTGTCCATCTTGATTGGTAACCTGGTACTCAGCAGTATTATTGAACAGCATATGAGCAGGTGACCCACTCTCTTTGCTGCTCAACTTGTTTGCTGGCCGGTCAAGATGGCGTCTCCCAGGCATTGCCAGCATTCAGGCAGAAGATTTTAAGAGCCAGAACAGCCTCTCAATGACTATGTGGGAATTTACTTGCTTGGGACTTTTCCCTGTGGTGGTTTTCCACTTGAAAGCACACTCAAACTCTCAGAGAATGGCATTATTCTCCTGTGGGAAATCTCAGTCAGGTCACACCCTTGTCTGTTCCAGTCATCTTGTGGAAGTCTTCAAGTCAGCTTTTGAATATTCACGCGATGCATAATGCATTGTCCTGTCAGTTGAATCTGGCGGGAAAAACTGAAATAACAGTTTGGGGGAGGGGGAGGAAGGAACTTTGTCAGCTGCATAGAAAAACATGCAGTGGATGAAGCTATTCACAAGAACTTGCATTCGAACAATTGGAAAAATCAATCAAACAGTATTTATATACCGCTTTTCAACCCAAAGTTCACAAAGCAGTTTACAGGCAAATAATAATAAAGTTAAATGGCTCCCTGTCCCAAAAGGGCTCACAATCTAAAACAAACAAGCAAAAGCCCAGTGAAAACAGCAAAAATGTGATAGAAATAACATTTGTTCTTAGCTTTAAGTGATATGTCAGCAAAGGGGCCCAACCACTTCCTCATACATCTCTTGCACTCTGCTTGAGAAAGAAGGGACAAAAAGAAGCAAGAAGCACCGGGGAAGAATGGTGGAGGGAAATCTTACGCTGAACTTTCAGTAACTGTCTCCCCTGTTGCAGCCGCCATTCGTTGCTTTCTTTAATTAGGGCTGGCCAGTTGAAGAGGCGAACTGAAATTTGTGGAGAGTGACAGATTTACCGAGTGGAGAAAGCCACTGCTGCTTTAATGCTTAACCTCATTGCTGCTCCTGGCCAGTCATGCCAGTGGAACAATGCATTGTCCTTGCCAAAGCCAGGGCATCCCACGTGTGTCAGCTGAGATCTCTGCACAATCTCTGTAAGGACTCCTAGTGGTGGTAGCAAGGGAATAGCAGCCACTAGGTGCTTGCTGCTGGGTGGGCCTTGTGGGCTGCTTGTGGGGCCTTGCCAGTGCCTGGGGTACTAGTGGGGCCTTGTCCTTCTTTGTAGCTGGTACAGGTCTGAGAAGAACAGGCCGGGAGGCAGCAAAAAGAGGGTTCGCAGCACAGTCCTATTCATGTCTAAGTCCTGTTGTGTTCAGAGAGGCTTACTCCCAGGAAAGTGTGTCTAGGATTAGGTAAAGGTTTTGGGGTTGGGGTTGGAGTCAGCAGGAACCAGTATCCAGCAGCACTTGTGAGCAGGGGGAGCCAAGGTACTTTTTACATTTCATCCTTGGCAGTTGGGTAGGATTGCTAACAGATCATTTCTTGTGCACATACTGCAGACCTTCATGTATTTGTAAGATGTGCCTTGCCTTTCTGTACTGTATTCTATATCCTGCCTTCTATAGTGGACATCCAAGGCAGCTTTATTGGATTGAGGCCATGATGTTTAACAGAGGATATGAAGAAAGTGATTGCTTTAAACGACTTCGTAAAAATGATAAAACATTGCTTATAAATCTCCTTGTTTCCCTGCTCTCTTGTAATTATTGATGATGCTTTAAAATTCAGAGTAGCATGGCTGACTGAAATGTCTGATCGCCTTTCTGGAATAAAACAGTAGCTCCAACTCTGACCTGTCCTGCATTTTGGTTTCTTTTCATCTCTCTTAGGGCATGTGCACATCACAGACTTCAATATTGCCACAGTGCTAACCAAGGACACGCAAGTTACCAGCATTGCTGGGACAAAGCCATATATGGGTAAGTAGGCAAAAGCTGCAATCCAGGTTGCCGGTAAGGCAGTTATTCATAGTTCCTGCTCTTGGTTTAAGGGCTGTGTTGTGCACAACTTAATTCTCATTCCTGTTAGGTATGACAATAGTGTGGTTATTGCATGAGAAAAATGACCCCTAGTCCAGAGGGGTTCTTTAATTGGCTCAGGTTCTTGCACAAGGCTTTGACCAAACTCTTTTCAAAATCAGGCCATGGCCTACGAGTTGGCATGCAACACCCTGGCATTGCAACAGTTGGCATGCAATGCACCACATTTCCCATTGATGTAATGCAGCACCCAGTGCATTGTTGCTCTGTGCTGTGAGACCTCTTCTGTTTGGGCTTTACAAGAGCTCAAGGAATGTCATTGAAGTTCTTTTCTTCTTTTCCTCACCATTTGTTGGATCTAAATTTAAAGCTATAAATGGGTCTGCAGAGCATTGATAATAATTTGTCCTCAAATCACTGCCAGCATTTTCTCTACTTTAAAATAGGTGCAATAACCGCCAGATGTGGTGGGGGCACTGATGATGTCCACCCCTTGATGAGAAGAATCGACCTCTACTTAGAATTAATGGGCTGAATGAGAGTGAGCAAGTTGAAATTAAATCTGGGCGAGACAAAGGTGCTTTTTAGTGAGGGGACTGGCGAGTCAAGTGATGGATTGTCAGCCTATTCTGGGTGGGGTTCATGTTCATAGTTAAGACCCCAGGTTCACAGTTTGGGGGTGTTCTTGGACTCAACTTTGCTTCTGGAAGCCCAGGAAGTAACTATGAACCAGAATGCCTTTGGCTACCAACTATGTGTTAGTTAAGCTGGGTATGGCTTTCCATGCATTTATTACATCAAGACTGGATTTTTTTGACTCCCTGTATATGGGACTACGATTGAAGATTTATTTATTTGAAGAATGTATACCCTAACCCAGTGGTCTGGGAACAGGGGTAAATTACCCCAAATGGGGTAAAAATGAAATTCCTGGGGGTAATGGATGGTCACGCTGCCGAGACACAGCCGGGCATGCATATGAATCTATATGCATGCCGGCTGTGTCTTGGCAGCGCGACCGTCCATTACCTCCATTCCGGTTCCGTTGCTGGCTGGCTGGCTCTGGTTTGTTTTGCTCCACCCACTTTCGCTGGTCGGCAAAATGCGCCCCAGACTGCTCTGCGCCTGTTCTGCTTTTCACACCACAGCAGTTTGGAGCACGTGGACGCAGCGAGGAGAGCGGCAGAGTGGCAGCGCGTTGCACCTGAGCGGCAGTGGAGCAGAGCGGCAGTGAAGAGGCAAGCCAGGGACAACCGGGCATCGGAGGTGAGGGAAGGCACGTGTCTTTCCCCATCCCCGCCTCCATTGCCCTGTCGGGGCACGTGTCTTCCCCCCCTCCGTTGCCCTGCTGGGGGGAGCTGCGCATCCCTCGCTGTCCAGTGAGGGACGCGCGGTTCCTCCCGGGAGGACATCGGAGGTGAGGAAAGGCACGTGTCTTCCCCCCCTCCATTGCCCTGCTGGGGGGAACTGCACATCCCTCACTCAGGCTTCTTGCAGAACACGCAGCCCCATCATTTCGATCGCTGCCCAAGGCCAGATGCGGCGCTTCTTTAATGTCCTGAAGTGTCCGTATGTGATGGAAGGTGTCTCCTAAGACTGGGTGCTGTTGCCAGGGGAGGGGCTGATTGGAGCGGAGGTTTTTAAGAAATTGATGCCTAAGAGTGCAAGTCTATGAATGTCTACTCAGAAGTAAGTCCCATAATAGTAAATGGCACTTACTCCCAGGTAAGTATTATTGCACCCCATCTTAATTAAAACTGCAGTCCAATGCACACACTGCCCCAGAAGGAAAGCACATTGAATTCAATCTGACTTACTTCTGAGCAAACACAAGTTGACAGATATTTAAAGAACTTTCCTAAGTCTCCCAAACCCTTTGCAACTTCATATTTACATAGCATTATTTAAGCTCATTAATTAATCAAATAAAAAGCAATGGGTTCCAATATGTAATTTTTTTATTTTGTTCTGGCGGGGCAGGGCGAGGCGGGGGTAACGTTGGCGTTTCTAAATATATTTTGGGGTAAAAAGTAAAAAAGTTCCCTGACCCCTGCCCTAACCTTTCCCATGCTGAAGCAAATGCCTAAGGCAGTTTACGTGGGTAGCCTAGTCGAAACCACAATTTTTCAATGGATCTTTTTTTAAACAAATATACAGTATTCAGTGATTCACCAGATCCTCAGTCCCAGATGTAGTCTTCACAGACTACACGCAGTTCTCTCCTCTGGCTGCGTGCTATCGAGCTGATCCAGAATGTGGCCCAGCTGGTGCTCTCCTACCATCTGAGCCAACCAGAAAAATGCTGCTTTTTTACCTCCCCCGCCCAAATAATAATAAAATTGTACACACACTATAGTGTGCATGAGCCTGCCCTCTCCCTGGATGGCTGACCCACCCACTCCTTCTCCTTGCCTTCAGCTGCCCTGGGAGCAGCTTTCTCACTCTGTCTGGATCCTGGGTTGAAATGAACTGGAAGAGCAGCACATGTTTGGACTCTCAGGATGGGTCATTTCAAATAGAACAGGACTTGGGCAAAGTGAAGCGGCTGTGCCCATGGTAGCCAAAAATGATGGAAAGAGATGGAGTGTCAGCTTTCTTATTCAGCTGGGGGGGGGGCAGAAAAATAGAGAAGTGGAGGTGACAGCAGCAGTGTTTCCCCCTCTTTCTTCCTTGTATTGAGCAAGCAAGAAAGAGATTTGAATGCAGACTGGAGCACCTCTGTTGGCAGTGGGCTGGAAGGAACAGCAGGAAGCTGTGAGATATGGGGCCTTCTCCTCATTTTATTGCCACCTCCAAACTCACACCTCCAAACTCTCAGTCCGACCTGTCAGTGGGTCAGCCCTGTTGAGATTGCACAGATTTTAATCAGCATCAAGCAGTCTGACCCCGACAATATGCTGTTACGTTAGCAACAGCCAAGACAGTTTTTGAGTGTAATTCAGGACACTAGTCATGGCTATTACATTTAAAAACCCTCAAAGTCTTAAGACCAACTGCCTCCTTATTGAATTGTTTGCCCCCTGAATTCAGCTGGGAAGGCCTCCTCCGGATTCTGCCACCAATAATATTTCAACTGGTAGTGACTCGAGAGAGGACCTGCTCCATGGTGACACCCTATGTGTGTGATTACTGTTAGAGGGTGCATTGGTCCCCCCTTTGCCTGTATTGATGGCAACTGGCAACATGTTTTCTTTAGATTTTGAGATCCCAGCTTTTGTCTGCTGCCTGGTTCGTTTCTTGTGTTTTCTACTGTGATGATTTGCAGATGATTTGCTGTCTTTTTATTGCTCGCTTGGTTGTAGTTGCTGTAATTTTTAATTTTGTGTTAATGTGTTATTGTTACTGTTGTTTTAAAATGTTGCTGAGAGCCGCCTTGGGCACCTCCCTGTTGGGAGAAATGTGGAATCTAAATATTTTAAAATAAAATCAACAACAATGAGTTTAGACGTTTCATTGGTCCTTGTGTTTGTGGGAGCAAAAGGTCACGGTCCTCCTTGTCAGATGGCACCTTTTCTATGGGCTAGGCCAGGGGTCTCCAAACTATGGCCCTGGGGCACATGCATCCCACCACCATAGAAGAGGTGCCTTCTGACCTGCAGCAACTTATTTTTTGTCAGAGTGTTTGCTAATGTCTGACATTTTTTTCTTAAAATACCATTTCTTAGTTTAAGCATGGCATTGTTTCTTTGTAATTGTCACCTTTCTCTTTTGTTCTGAATCATATCATGCTGATTGCAAAAAATCCAAGTAAAACTTATTCATTCACTTAAATTTCATTATAAAATGGATTTTTGTCCCCTTCCAATGTGTAATATACATGATTTGGCCCTTATAAGGAAAGGTTTGGAGGCTTCTGGGCCAGGCATGGGAATTAGCATCACTTCCCAGCATTTAGTTGGAATGCCACACTTTAAAAAAAAAAAAAAACAATATGGGGAGCATGAATTATGATAGTCCTTCCTTGCATTATTGTTCATGTGCCTGTTCCATAGAGTCAGGCATTGCATCTGTGGCTGAGGAAAAACATGATGGGTGACTTCCATGTTTGCTTCTTTGAATTTGGGACTCACCTGCATCAAGCAGTCACTTGACCTAGAAACTGTGATACATAACTGCCAATGCTGATAAAGAACTGGAGAAGAAGAGAAAGGTGAGCATGATGAGTCAGTTCCCCTGTGCTCACTGTATTTGTGCACTGACCTTCTGAACTGCCATGTAGTCCAAAAAACATGGCAGAAAGTCTCCTGGCTTTGGATTGTGGATTTTCTAGATTTAATTGTGGTTTTTGTTGCTATGGTGAGCAAAAGTAGGAGGCCACATTATCACTGTCCTTGTCTTTCATAGTTAGGGGAAAGTGCGCTGTTAGTCTGGTTTTGACCAGATCTCACAAACAATAATTCTCGTTCAGTCACGCTAGCACTGGAGCATGGCCTCTGATTAAGGTGCCGGTAGCCTGTGTAATCCAGCTAATACTGTCAGTCAGACTAACGAGATTTTTCCCTGAATTTGTGTTCCCTTTTCACCCATGAATGAAATTTTGTTTTCCTGTGGGTAAAAGGAAAATACTAGAGATATACCTTGAAGAAGGGGTTAATAAATACCGTGCAGGCATGCCCCAGTATCTGCTGGGGTTCCGTTCCAGATCCCCCCCCCCATTGATTCCTGAAACTGCAGATAACTGGGGACGGCTTTTTAAAGATAGGGGAACATCCGTGGTTTTTGCTGCAACAAGGTTCAAAAAGAGATTTGTATAATGGCCCCCTATTTTTTTAATAGGCATCCCAGTATCCATGGTATCCATGGATAACTAAAACTGTGGATGCCTAATCAGTGGATACCGGGGTACACCTGTATTGAAAAATTTTTCACATTGATTTAAAACGGATGCTGCTGTCATGAAGTACAGTGTACAGAATGTATAAGCTTGTTCTCCCTCACCAACAAGTAACTACATACATATCCCTTATCCCCCACTGCAACCCATCCACATGGATTAGGACAATGGTTCTCAAACTTTGTGGATTAGGACCCACTTTTTAGAATGGCACTCATGTTGGGACCCACCAGAAGTGATGTCATCGACTTGGAAGTGATGTCATAGCCAGAACATCAAGCAAGCATCATTGTGACATAGTAAAATGACACTCCAAGAATACAAACTGACATTCTTGAACTGCAGCAATTGTACAACCATGAAACATCTCTAACAGAAAGCAAGATTAGGACAAAATATTATGTAAAAACACTGAACTAAAAACAATATTAAGAAAAAACCCTCACTTGAAAATTAAAACGGTTAACACTCGCAAAAAGAATGGGTAAGGGTAAGGTCTACAGCTTCCAAGTTGGCAGCTCCCAGCTTTTCACAACCCACCTGACATCAGGTCGTGACCCAGTTAGTGGGTCCCAACCCACAGTTTGACCCATACAGTATTTATTGTTTATCAGTTTGACTCAACTTTCATCTCTTGGTTTTGCAATTAATCCTTGGGTGGGCTATTATCAGTCCTGAAATTTTTTGTGGGTGATGATGAAGATGAAGCAGAATGCAGGGCAGGGGCATTTTCTGCCTTTGAAAGTTGTGTTCTGGCAAGGAAAGGAAGACCCATCTCTGCTACCCCTTACCAATTCTCATTGATCTACCTGTTAAGATTCCAAATGCATACAGCAAGTTGAAATAGCATTGTTGCCTACCCAGTCCTTTGTTACACAATACATAGTTTAGATTATTTGTGAAATGCATTGTGAGGCGGATTTCCCCACCATCTAGAAACTGGTTCGTGGACTGAGGGTAGACTGAGAAAAGTGCTAGATATTTTTGTGGAGATTGTATGGTGGGGGAGATTGACAAATTTTCTTTTATGCTGAGAATTTGATCACCATATTTGCAAGTGGAGGAATTCTATTTCAGATTGACTGGGATTCCAGAGCACCCAAGTCTGCTTAATCATGACTCCAGAGGTTTATTTCTGTTCCCTGTAGCAGCTGGCATAATGGCCTTACTTGGGCCATTATATGTTCTGCAAAATAGTATGAAAATGAGCTAAGTATCAGTTCACAGCTTTCAGACTTGTAGCTTAATTTTGTGATCTTATCAAAGCTGTCTTTTTTGGGGCCAGGCAAAACCTTCCTATTTTCCCAGAACTTTTAAAACTTTGAATGAATCCGGTTTAAAAGCTGGATTTAAAATCTGGTTTATGAATTTACCACCTCATTGCTTTGTGACCACTGTTCATTGTTGATTTTATTGTTTTCGTTTTCTTGTATATTTTGTTTGCTATTCCCAGGGCCCCTATGTGTGGAAATCTCCCCCCTAAATAACTTTCAGCAGCTTTCACAGGGTAAAATCAATTGGAAGAGGCAGAAAATGGTGATAAATTACTTATACATCCCTTCCAACATTGTATATATAAAAAGAGAATACCTGTATGTATTTGCGAACACACAGTCTCACAGCAAGGATAATTGCTTTGGCTCCTTCATAACCCCATCTTACCATAGGAGATGGTCAAAAGCTCTATCTGTCTCTCTATGTTACATTCATGTCTTGTGTAAGAGCCTCGCTTTTGAAGTCAGATACCTTAATCAACTGACCAGAACAGGACGCATGTGTTTTTTTAAAGTAAGCATGTTTAACAGAATCATTATCCCCCAATGGATGGGGTTGTACTTACTGTTAGAATTTAAATGCATTCAATAACATATACCAGTGGTTCCCACTTCGTTCCAATCCACCTGGTGGTGCCACTGCCAAGGGAGGCCCCGGAGGCCTCTTCTGGGTAGGGCAGGCCAGTGACCCACTCAGTTGGCCTCCACGGGCCTTAGAATGGCCGTAACCTGCTCACATTTTTTGGAGGCAAACAAAAAGTGACCTTCGAAAACTGGAAGTAACTTCTGAATACTTTTGTGGGCCATTCTGAGCCCTGCAGAGGCCAATAGAGTTGGTTGCCGGCCCAGCGTAACCTGGAACAGGCCTCCCATTAAGGCTTTGTGCTCAGCAGTGTCACTGGGCCAGCATCCCACATTCCAGAATGCCTCTGTTTTAGAGCCAAACATTCCCAGAGGCGGGCTAGGGGGCCCAGGTTGCATCTCACCACACATTGGCTTGAAAACCGACCACTGAGTCACTACACTCACTTTGGGATACCATTTGTTTCCATATACTTAATATCTGGCTAGGTGATTATGGGGTATGGAAAGAAGTACATTGGTATTCTGTGCATATGTTTTCAGATGCATGGTGCACCTTCCCTCTCAATCATTAACTTAAATTTTAGAGATCAGTGGGAGTGGTTGAAATCTGAAGAACCCTAATGCATGTATACATGAACAAAAATTGTAAAGACGTCTCCAGTATCTCTCCAAAAGCAATATAGAGAGTGCTTCTAGCAGGTCAGGATAAAACCATGGTATGATAACTTGAATTGTTGGGACCACTGAAGCCACAGTTTCCCAATTGAAATGTCCCTGGAAACTGGTTTATCAGGACATGTTTGAACTAGCTGGACATGAATGAGAAAAAGGAAGAAGTGGAAAGAATAGGGGATTGTTACTTTTCAAGATCATTACGTCTGAAAAATGCCTAGGATTTACACAAAACAGGTAACAGAAAATAGGGACTGATCAGTAAATAATCAGTTGACGTATTTACATATAATGAATAATGAGAATACTTTTTACACCATTGAAACAATAACCAATCTTGCTTTAAGTTTCTAAACAATAGGAAATCACAATTTTTTCTGTTTTTCAGCACCTGAGATGTTCAGTCCTACAAAACCTATTGGCTATTCCTATGCTGTCGACTGGTGGTCATTAGGCATTACTGCCTACGAGCTTCTTAGAGGCCGGGTAATATACAGTTACTTTACATATGTTTGGACCTCAATAAAATTCTAGAGAGACTGACACAAGTCTAAAAAACAACTTATCTGATTAAATATGAATTCCTAAGATGGAAGTTGTCATAAAATGTATTAGGAGTGCAGCTATTGCTTAGAAACAAAATCTAAAAGACATTTTGCAATTGCAGAATGATTCTATGGTTTGCGGAAGGTATGCACCGCTATGTGTGAATTAGTAATCCAACACATTTCATGCTCCAGCATGCCTTGCTGATAGATTGCAATGTTATTTGCAAAGTTTGCTATACATTGTCTGTAGCTGGCAACCGGGGAAGTGAAAAAAAGAATAAGAAAAGCACATGGGTATAAATATCAGGAAAACAAGTAAAAACTTATTTATAAAGATATAAAGCAGAAAACTTGCCATGTTGGACCATTAGATTATGTTGAAATAAGCAACAATTGAAATAAGGTTAAACAATTGAAATAAGGTTAAATTGGAAATAGAGAGTGCAGAGAAGAGTTCCTTGCATCTATCTTCACATCTATCTTCACAGATAGGGCATATGCCTGTGTCTGAACTGACCTTCTCCAGAAGGCAGTCTAAAGGACTGGGCCTGACAGGGAATGATGTCTAGAATGTATCCACAAATGAACATTTACAAATCACTGATCCAGAAGTCGCATGGTACTTAATGTGAAATTGCTTGATCTTCTAACAAAGGTACACAACTTGTCCTTTCGGTTGGCTTCCTTGCCACAAATGGAAAAGAGCCAATATTTACACTGATACTGTAAAAAGTGATCCCGCAGGATTCAGAAAATTACAGATTAATGTCTCTTCAGGGTAAATTTGTAAAAAGCATAATATCAGATAAAATTGTTAGGCTCACTCCTATCCCAGGGCAGCACGGGTATCCCATGTGCTGCTTGGGAGACAGCTATCACAAGCATGCCATAAGCCTTGTTGCGGACACCAGAAGGAATGAGACGGCGCCAGGTAGGCCAGCTCAGGAGGGTTCTGGTTTGAGTGGTGGGGAGGTGTTCTAGGCTGGCGAAAGGGCAAGTAAAGGGGGAGAGGGGGTGACGCCACGCAAGAGGAGAGCAAGGAGGAGGGTGGGTCAGGCCCAGGAGGGGGTGGGGACAACAAAGGAAGCATCTGCCAAATCCTAACCCCCATCCCAAGCCAGTCAGCGCAATCCTAGACGCTGCATATTTAGCACTGACACAAGATCACTGTTCGGCACCCCTGCGTCAGTGCTAAGGCAACGAGACCGGTGCTGCAGGCAGCGCCGGTCCGGTTGTGCCTGCGCTGCGCCTCCCTTGCATCGTCGGAAGCTGGCCGGCGGAAGGGAGGCACCATCATGTATTGGGGTGGGGGGGGGAGGGCGTTTCTGGGTGGGCGATGGATGGGTGATGGGCTGGCTGGCAGGTGGGAGGTCTTAGGAATCGGCCATAATGCCAAATCCTAAGGCCAAATCCTAAGCCTAATCGGGAGGCTGCGTGGCCCCGATTCGGGCCGCACAGTCTCCTCAGATCTGCACCTATTGTTTAGCAGGTGCAGATCCGAGGTGCCCATAGGGGAGGCTGGAGCCTTCCCTACAGTAAGGGATATTATGCAGGCCGGTCGGCCTTGCTATTCCGGCGCAGTATTATATAGGATTTCACCCTAAAAGTCCTACATCGGGCTACTCCTTTCTGCACCAGAATTAGAGCTGCTCCAGACCCAAGTAGCCCCATTGGGCAGGCTGCAGCTCAACACAAGGTAAGGGAAATAATATTCCTCGAAGAGATCGCTGGCTGTCTCCCTGCCCCCATGGGAAACAGCAGTGGCTGTTTCGGCACAGGTAACCCCAGTAGGATTGGGCTGTGTGTCTATAGAAGAATGAGCCTTGCTGATGGAGGATCAGCATGGTTTCTGAAAAATCCTGACTCACTGAGGGTGGATAGAGGTGATTGTGTCAACATTTGTGTATTTGGACTTTCAAAAAGCTTTTGATAGTGTGCACCACCAAAAGCTCTTGAGTAAACATAGCAGTTGTGGAACAAGAAAACAGGTTCTTTTATGAATTGTTAATTGAGGAATAAGAATCAGAAAGTAGGAATACATGGGCCATTTTCACAGAGGAGGAAAGTAAGAAGTAAAGTATGCCAAGGAACTGTCTTGAGGGCAGTGTTTTTTTAACTTGTAAATAGGCATGAACAGCAAGGTGGCTAATTTTACAGAAGACCCAAAACTATTCAGGGTGGTAAAGCAGATTTTGACATTTCCCAAAATGGCCTCTCCAGAGTAGGTGAATGGACAACCCAATAGCAAATGTGGTTTGCTATTCCAAATCACATTTGGAATGTGGTTCAGTGTAATGTGGTTCAGTGTAAATAAGTGGAAAATGATCCACATTGACACAAATGCCCCAGCTCCACATGTGCAGGATAGAAACTGAGTTGTTACTGAGGAACTAGGAACCAGGAAAAAAGTCTTGGGGTCACAGTCAATGAAAATGTTATTCCCACATTTGGCATAGCAGGAAGGTGTGCTGCCCTGGAACACACCTTCCAGGATAACTCCCTGGGCTCAGAAGGCCTTTTAAGGCCTTAAAACATAACTTCTGGTTTTCCCAAAAAAGTGACTTTTTAAGTCCTTCCAATGGCGTTAGAACACCCTCTGGGAACAACTAGAGCAGAACTCCAGTCATGTTTGGTGGGGTGAGGGCAGTGGTGTCATTCAAATGATTTAGGAACAGGAACTCACTTTTGAGTTCAAATTCAAATGTTGAAAAACAAAACAAACAAACAAACAAAAACCCGGAAGCAGCCACGGAGCCCGTTAGGATCCGGAACACCCGTTCTGGTCCATTCCCCCTGAATGACTGGGTGAGGGGCAGGACCCGGCAATGGTGGGGCATTGTTGCCCCCCAGAAGAATATTTAAAATTCAATGTAGTGTCATACTGGAAGAATCCTACTCGAGAATATTTATGTTGATTTTGTGGTGACCTCTACAGAGGTTGGCTCTCTGGCTGTAGTCCGACAAAACCATATGTGCGGGTATGGGAAAAGGAGCGGTACAGCTGGAGATTTTTGAATAGTCTTATTGCAGCCATCATCTGGCACTGCCTGTAAGCTGGTTCTAAATTGCTTGCCCGATCAACTGCAGCAAAAGCTATCAGAACAGTTCTGGCTGTACATAAATTGAATCCTTGCCTATCCATATTGCTGTCCAGTGTTACTGCCTTTTCCTTTCTTCCAGTCCTTTTTTTAAGAGTAGGTGGGTTTTTATTTCTTGTTTTTAGCATGAATAACTTATAACAATGGTTCTCAAACTTTTTAGCACGGAGACCCACTTTTTAGAATGAAAATCCCACTGGAAGTGATGTCATGGCTGGAAGTGCCATCATTGGACGCCAGAGCCTGCTGCTTTCCTGAGAATGCAGCCATAAATTGGGTTATTTTCCAAAAGCAAAGTGAATCAGAAAGAGAGAAAGCCTGTTTGCAACCTTGATACAAGCAAATAACTACTTAGCTCTCCCCCTTTCCAGCATCCCATCTTCCCATATTTTCAATATGGCTGCCCTAGGTGGTTCGCAACTCACCTGAAATTGGCTCGAGACCCACTGATGGGTCCTGACCACAGTTTGGGAATCCACTAACATACTATAAATAAGGGTACTTTGGATTTTTATTGTGAATACTTGTATTCGTTTTTTAACCAAGAGGTTCACAAAATGGTTTACACAAATAAATGAATACTAACCTTAGCGATTCCTGTAAATGGATTGTGTCAGTGCTCAGATCCCTTCCATAGCTGCGCAATGTTGCGACTACATCGCAGCACTACTTTTTGACATTCGGCAATGACTTCTGCACCGAATGTCCACATTAGTCAGCCACACTTGGTCCTACTCAACCACACGCTTAAGAGGAAACTGCCCTGTTCTCAAAGAATTCAGTGTTTAAAGGAAGATGCATGAGAAATACCAGCAAACAGCAATGCTGGCTTGAATATGGATCATGCTTCCCCCCATCCTCAATATAAAAGGAGTGTCGCTGTAAAAAGTTTCTCTTTGCCAGTTAGCAGACAAATGGGCAGCCCAATCCTATATTGTGCTGGAATAGGCAAGCCAGCAGGCCTACACTGTATCCAGCACAGTACAGGAGGAAGCTGGAGGCCGCCTCAGGGTAAGATAATATTTTACCCTTACCTTTGAGTAAGCCCCAATAGGCCTTCTTGGATCTGCGCAAGGGAAAAAGCTGGTGCAAATCCTAAAGGCCCATGTAGGGCCAACCAAATCAGGAACGGGGGTAGGATCTGGCATAAGTGCTGTATCCTATCTCTGGGCCCACCCTTCCTCTGCCCTCCTTACACCTCGAAGCACCTCCCACCCTGCCTCTCCATATCCTCCCCACCCCCCCCCCATCCCAGCTGAACGCAGCCAGCACTTTCCCACTTATCTGAGGAGGTGTGGAGGCAGGATCTGGCTTAGGCAGGCTGGCACGACTGCCTGTGCCAGCCCATCTGTCACTTGGAGGGCTGCATATGTGCCTTACGGCACGTTTACAACACTCCCAGGTTGGCGCAAGTGACGTGTGCTGGCCTAAGGGCACTCTAGCATTGCTTCCTCCCACACGGCTACTCTAAAACCAAAAGCTTCCGAAGTATTGTATCATTAAAGTTCCTCTAAGAAACAAATGAAGCTCCTACAATGATTTTTTTTCCACCATCAATTGTGACACCCTATGTGTTTCCTAGGATACTCATTGCTGCTTTTTACACACCAAAATAAATGTCATTCTGACCTCTAGCATAACAGTTCTCACATTTTAGTGTTTTCGTAAATAATGTGCATGTTGACTATATGTGGCTGTGGATGGGGTTGCATCCAAAATGGCTTGCTACCATTTCCAAGACAGTGATGGTTTCTGAAAACAACCAACGATATGCTGGAATTCTCAACTTAAAATGCTGTGTAATTAAAAAAAAAAGTTAAAATGCTGTCAAATGTGATGTATTGCATACCATGCAAGCCATTTTGTGAACTTACTTTTAATTGAAAAGCAGTATATATTTTAAACTAAAATTATGCATGTGCCTACTGCTGAACAGAATGGTGTATTGCACCAAAAGCGTGGCCAACAAAAGTTGGTCTAGGGATGCTGCTAGAAATACAATGGATAACCAATGACTTGTGCAACTCATAATTGCTTCTCGTGTGCTTTCATTTTCAGTGGTACACATTCTTCTGCAAGTCAGTACTGCCTTCAGGGTTCTAATTGATTTTGGTTCCGCTGCATATTGTTTTACAAAGGCCATATTAATTAAGGCTCTTGATAAGGTCAGTAGTTGAAGTGAGAGAGTTGCAAAGTGAAAGTTCCTGAAACTTGCTGTTACAGCAACACACAGGCAAGGGGTACCTGGCAGACCTTACAAAAACATAAAGTTTGGCATAGCATGAAACATTAAGCCCTGCAGTATGTCTTTAACACCTCAGGTCTTTGCACTTTATCTTTCTGACTCCATTCGATACTCAGAACCACAATCAGCCCTTTCTGATCAGGAGAGACACAGATATCTTGTGCCGTGGGTTGGCCACTCTTGACCTTGAAGAGCTGCTTGAAAATATCCCCCCATGTATAGCAGTGACTGCTGGACAGCCATAGTACAGCAGGTGATGCTTCTGTAATACTGTATGTCACTGGTTCTCAAACATTTTAGCAGAGGCGGATCTACAGGGAGGGCAAAGCTCTAAGTGTTGCAAGAAGCCTCACCCTGTCATGTAAATCCCTCCTCTTCCCTGCTGCTGTAGCCAGTAAGCAACGCCAAGATGTTGCTGTTCCCTGTGAGGATTGGCTAAAACGGTACAGGAGAGGAGTGATTTCCACTGCAAGGTAAGGCTTCTTGCAAAACTTAGCGCTTTGCCCTTCCTTAGATCTGCCTCTGCGTTTTAGCACTGGGACCCACTTTTTTGAATGGCAATCCATCCCGGTCCCAGTGAAAGTGATGTCATGGCCAGACATGCTGTCATTGTGATGCCTCAGCTAGCTACTTTCCTGAGAATGCAGCAATTAGTTGAGTTATTTCTCAGCTGTTTTCCAATAGCAAAGTGCATCAGAAAGAAAAAAGCCTCTTTACAACCTTAACACAAGCAAAACAATCACGCATCCCTCCCCCTTTCCAGCATCCCATCTTCCCATATTTTCAATATGGCTGCCCTAGGTGCTTCATGACCACCTGAAATTGACTCACGATCCACTGGTGGGTCCCAACGCACAGTTTGGGAACCACTGCTTATTTAATGTGATTAGAAATTCTTCATACCCTTTGTAACATTTTGAGCTTTTATTAAATGACACTTTCATGATTGAATGAATCTGTTATACCCCCATTTTTATCATTTTTAAATGTTATACCCCCATTTTACAAAAGTATCTCTTTGTCAGTTTGTACCCTTCATGCGCGTTGCTCCAACTCCAGCAGTAAACACACAAAACACAATGCTTAAATATTTCAGGGAATATGAAAAGGATTAAAAAAGAAAGAAAAACAAGCAAGCAGCAAATTGATTTCCTCTGAATTCAGGATGTGCAAGTGAAATGCCAATTGGATTACAGTGCAAAGTCTTGATCTTTCCCTTTACATTTCGCTTTTTAATGTAGCTTTGTTGATGTTGTTGTTGTTACTATTGACTTCAGTGGAGAGAGGCACCCCAGTGATAGTCGTTCAGTTCAGCTGAGAACAGTGGAACCTTGAGGAAGGGAGGGGGCGCTGCTTGGACTCTGTAGCACAAATAACACAGTGAGGGTCTGTTTAAAAGACTCTTCCTTTAAAAGCAAAAAAGAGATTATTTGATTTTTGAAATTGCTTGATGAAGGATTTATTGCTAATTTTTTTCTTTGCTTCTCCCCCTCCCCCCTCCCCACAGAGGCCGTATCACATTCGCTCTAGCACTGCTGCAAGCGAAATTGCCCATGTGTTTAAGACAGCCACAGTAATGTACCCTGCTGCTTGGTCAAAGGATATGGTCTCATTAATTGAAAAGGTGAGTGCACTTTGAGAATGGGTTCACTCCAAGGAAGGGAGAGCTGAATGGGAGCCAAGAAGATGCAAAGGCTACTGTTGAAAGCAGCAGCTTCACATCTCCTCTTTCTCTCTTTCCCCGTAATGTCTCTTCATACAAATTGTGTGACATTACAGCGCTGCCGCACATATCCATGCCCTTACTTCACTTTGTTAACACCCACTTGTGGGCATGAGGGCTAACTCACTCCACATCATGCAGTTGGTGTTATTGGTAGGGTGTTTGAAAATGGTGGTGTTGTGGGGGTTTTTTGTGGTTTTTTTTGGCAGAATTCTTGATTTGAAAGGCAGAATGCGGTAGATAGGTAATACAGGTGATGTCGTGTCAGCAGATTCAGCCACAGTATTATAGGTAATTGGAAAAGTAATCTATTTTCATTTATGGGAAAAACTAAATCCCAAAATGCGGTATTCTGTGTTTTTATTCAGATATTTTCACTTTTACGCTTTTTTAAGACAAAAATAAACACCCCTAGTTATGGGATATTACCAGGAGAAGGGGACACACAGCGTTGCTGTTTTCCATAGTAGCTGTGTGTCTCCCATAATGCCAAATTGTTCCTAGACGTTAGTGAATCTTTTACTGACTTGAGTAGGCTCCCGGTTGAGGGACTTTCTAGGCATGTTCATCATCTTATTTTTTGTAACTATTGCAATCAAACCTTTAGGGCGGAGGTGGCCAAATGGCAGCTCACAAGCCACATGCAGCTCTTTGACATACAATATGCAACCAGCAGAAAAATGTTGGCTGAGCTCCTTTTTTTGCATCACAATTAATCTAAAAGGTAAATAAAAATGTTCAAGCTTTATAATTATTTACTGGGTGCAAACTGAATCCTCTGGATTAAAACTTAAAGTTCATGGTGAATAAAGATACTTAAAAATTTAAATGCTGCCTAAATAATGCCAATCTCAAACACCTGTAGTTTATTGTGTGTGACTTTTAATTGAAGCAAGTTTGGCCATCCCTGCTCTATGGATATATGCATTTGACATCATATTTTTCCTGCGCTAGGAGTACCCTGGCAATTGCCAGAACAGGTTTCTTCACCAGAAGCTTAAAAGAGCAGTAATTTTAGGAGGGAGCTGTAAACACACATACCTATAATAGATGGAGAAGTTGGGAAAGAAGGATCAATACAATACAAGGATTGTGTATAGGTTTTTATGTTCATGTTCCTGTGGTTAACTGTAGTTTTATAAATGTTGAGGATTTGAAGGATTTTCGGGCCATGTTGGGAAACCTGGAAGTGCGTCTTTTGAGCCAGTTTTAGGTTCGAGAGGCAGGGGAACTCCGCAGACTGGATAAAATCCTCCAGAGGGCTGGATATGGCCTGCAGTGTGAAGTTTGGAGACCCTGCTAAGTGGATTCCACTGTTCATGGGATCCATCACTGGGGCCCGCTGTAGATCCTGGGGCTATAAAATGCATTCAATGTGTTTAAAACTTGTTCAGTAGACCTTGGTGTGAGACATGGTAATGGCAGATTGCTGAAAGAGCCGAGGAGATGGTATCACTCCAAAAGGCCATTGAGAAAGCTTATGAGTACAGTGTATGCAGAAGCACCCATTTTTGTCCTGATTTTGGTCCAAACCAGAATACACTGTAAGTCTAGAGTTTGAAGCTGACCAGAGTAAACAGTAATATTGCAACATGTATGTTGGGTTTTTTGTATTTCGGTATAGCCATTTTTATTCTGTGCTATGACATTCTGTCAACCGCACAGGCCCTTCGTTCCTTCTTGAATTAGTGATAAGTACTGTCACCGTTATTTAAATTTTCACTTTTCCCCTTTGCACCTGTTTTAGCAGCTGTATGTATTATAGATGAGACCAACTGGGGATGTCAAGTTTTGTCCTGGCTCTCAAGTCTCCAGTGAATTTCAAAAGTAAAGGTTCATTGCGTTTGATCAGACACAGTAGTTTCCACTTACGAAGTAAGAAGCACCTCTGAGCTTCTTTGCTGGTGGTTGTGATATGTGCATGTTGTTAACACATTTAGTGCCCAAAGTGCAGGATAGAATAGAAATCGGATGTACCCATCAAATGAAACCAACGTAGGATTTTTAAATAGATATAAAGGTTTGAAGAAAACCCAATTATCAGCCTAATCCTAACCAGCCCTGGCGCAGCTGGGCCATACGGCCCATGCAATATCCAGCCCTGGGAAGGAGCAGGTAGGAGGTCTCCTTGGGGTAATGGAACATTTGTTCCCTTGCCCCACGTAGAGCCCCAGCCTGCACAATGGGGCTGCTTCAATCTGAGCCTACTAAATAGTCCAGGAAGCCCCATGTTGGCTTTCAAGCCCGGGAGAGGAATAGGATATGGTGTAGGCCAGCACCACTTATCCTGCCTCCTCCCCTCCCTATTACAGCTGCTCCACCCCCAGTCCACCCTTCCGCCCACCCCTACGCCACCCAGCAGGAATTTACCTGCTTCATTAGGCGTAGTGTCAGGATTCAGTGCCAGTGGGTCAGCGCAGGCCTTCCCACCAGCGCAGCCTACTCAGGTTATTGCAAATGGCATGTGTGCGACATCCTAAGCCAATGCAGGAGCCGCTTTGCCAGCGAAAGGTGAAATTGGGATTGTGCCATCAGTGTCACACATGAAAAATATGCATAAAGACTCACAAATATAAAATAGTATTTCAGGAAAATTCATAAATGTATTAGTTTAGCTTATTGCAGGTATTCTAATCCAATAAGCAGGATTCATGCATGAAAAACTTCTACATATGCAGCTGATGTGGGCAAAAATACATATTGAGGTGTGCATCTGTCACCACGTCATGATGCTAATTTGGTGGTGCCAAATTATGCTAATGGCTGGATGTGTTTTCATGCAGGTGGCTCTCAGCCAGCCACATTGGCAGCCGCTGTTCCATGTACAACTACAGCAGGATTGGGACCAGTACAGTACCAGTAGAGACTAAAAATGAAGCTTGTTTGGTGTTAGCACTGTACCCCACATGGCATTTATATCTTCACTGGGTACCTTTTGCATCTTGAATTAAAGTGCAATCCTAACCTGGAGTTAAGCTGGCATAGTTAGGCCAATGTTTGGCTGGCACGTGGGACACCGTAAAGTATTTTTACACCACTCTGAGTCAAGGAGGCCAGCACACAGACGTGCACCATCCTCCCTGACTCTGAAAGTGGGCCAAACATCCTTTACAGTGTCCCTTGTGCCAGCCAAACTTTGCTGGCCTAACTGTGCCAGCCTAACTCCAGGTTAGGCTTGTGCTCTCAATCAAAAAAACTTTTCAGTCTCTAGTAGAAAAGTCATTTGCAATGAGGGAAACTTGGTTCTGTAGACAGTCATGGATGGTGGGATGTCTGGGTATAAGAGGGAAGACTGATGGATCTGTGGTGGCAGCGATTACTGGCCAGCACAAATTCAATTGCTTGGCTTCTGGAACAATTCTGGACCAGCAATAGTGGTTTGTTGCTGTACCTGCATTGGTCTGTAAGCCCAAGTCTTATGGGAAAGTAGAAGGCAGATGTATATGTCTTTGTCAAATCTGGTTCCTAAAGTGTGTTAAAACCATGCTACATTCAAAGTTTTTCTGTCGGAAAGTTCTCCACACAACTGTCTTCACTGCCTTTTTTATTTTTATATTTGCTGGAAGTAGCATTTTTCCTTTCATGAAAAATAACAGAACAGCAGAAGTTATAAAATATGATTCAACTATAGAACAAAAACATGAGCCAAACGACACGTGGCATAGAATACGACATCTATTGTGGGAGTCCTGACCTATATGGTTAAGAGGGAGAAGTGTCCTTGGCTGAAAGATGGAGCTCACGTGCCAGGCATACAGAAGGTCCCAAGGCTGAGTGGGACTCCTCTGCATACCGCTGTCATCTAGTACTGACAGTTCTGAGCTAAATGGACCAATGGGCTGATTTGACATAGTTTCCTAGGTTCTTGTGAGTTTGTGCTCATGCAGTTCATTCAGATCAATGGCTGGAGATGGAAGGTATTTATGGGCCCAATCCCATCCAGCACAGGATGAGGTGGTAGCCGTGTGGAGCCACTGCTCCTGTGCTGGATGCAAGCAGGCTGGAGGACTCCTCGGAGTAACTAGACATTCATCCCCATCCAGCTCAACCCAGCCTGCTCAGTAGAGCTTCTTGAGTCTGCACCTGCTATTTAGGGATGCTCCATGTTGAGCATCCAAGCCCAGGAGGGGACATAGGATTTGGTGGAGGCCTCTTCCAGTTCCACCCCCCTCTTGGGCTCATCACACCCCTACTCTTTCCCTCCACCCCGGAATGCCTCCCACTACCTCCTCCCACCTCCCTGTGCTGATTGACAAGTCTTTGCTAGCAGCTGGGCTTGATGGGGAGGTGCAAGCCTCCCTGCCAGCGCTGTTTACTCTCAGGGTGGCACAACGTGCCTTACAGCACATTTGCAACACTTAATGCTGGTGCTTGGGGCTACAGTGTTGGTGTTGAGGCCCAATAGGATCTGGCTGTAAGTCTTTATTCCTGCTCCCATTTTCCTGACAACTTCCCTCTTCAAGCCAAGTAGTTAATACTATTTTGTTCTTGTAACTTGTCCTTTGTAACCCCCACTTTGTAAAGTGCAATAGAATACAATTGCTGTACCTCAGTTGTTCTCAAATGTTTTAGCACCAGGACCCCTTTTTAGAATGACAGTCTGTCCGGGACCCGCTGGAAGTGATGTCATGGCCAGAGTTTGCTACTTTCCAAAGAATACAGCAATAAGTTGGGTTATTTCTCAGCCATTTTCCAAAAGCAAAGTGAATTAGAAAGGGAAAAGACTATTTACAATCTTGACACAAGCAAAACAACCACACAGCCCTCCCCCTGTCCAGCATCTCATCTTCCCATATTTTCAATATGGCTGCCCTAGGTGCTTTGCGACCCACCTGAAATCGGCTCATGACCCACTGGTTGGTCCTGACCCACAGTTTGGGGACCAGTGCTATACCCCTTCTCATCTAATTGGGCTTGATAAACCCCAGTTGATGTCTGCAAGAGTAAATCGTAATTAAGAAAAATGTGACAGTACAAATTCCCCATTTGTCGTCGTTAACTGTTTCCTTATTTTTCAAAATCTTCATTAAGTCCTCATTAAATGGTAATTAGCAAATTCTTAGATAGCACTGTTTAAAAAAAATCTAGACTCAATAACTACTTTTCTTTCTCCTCAAAAACCTATTATCTTTTCAGTACTGTACAGTTAGAGTTCCTTGTATGTCATGCTACAATAGATCGCTTTCAGCAATACAGTGATGATGAGGATTCTGTTTTGTATTCCTTGGGTAAAATCAGTATTCCGCTTCTTGTAAACTCATTGGAGACACCGTATTCACACATGGGCTCTGATCAAGTTAAAGGTAGTCATGCTCAAAACCGATGGAACACGTTAGTCCTGAGTAACATAAGACTCACTGCTTTTGGTGTGGAATTAAGGGATTCATTGTCACCACAAACTTTAAGTGTACAGATTATTCAAGGCTCTATTTATATCCTATGCCCAATTTGCGCTAAACATCTTTGTTCTCTTGTTCTGTTCTAATACATATCATATTTACAAGATGGACCAGTTCATTCATCAGGACCAGGAGTTTTGTTTTGTTTTTCCCATTTACCAAATTATGTGATAAATATATGTAATTTAGCATTTAAAGCTAATTGGTAGTACTTACTATTACAGCACTTATTAGTGGCTAAATTTGGGCCGGCAGCAATTTCAACCTTCCAGACTCCATTAATATTGGAAAAACTTACTGAAGCCAATACGAAAAGGAAACCTACAATATTTTTGTATAGGCATTTAATGGCATAAAATAAGTATGATCTTGATTCTCTCTGGGAGTTGTGGAATAAAGAATTGGAGTGTCCAATTTCAAATGAGCAATGGAAAATAGCACTTGCAAATGCCTATAGATCTTACCTATGGATCTTAAATTGAGAATGAGTCAGCAAAAAATTATCTTAAGAGTTTATTGAACCCTAGTCATCTTTTATTAACAAGGGACTTACAAATGAAATTGTTGGTGATGTGGTGAATCTGAAGCAACACTGAAGCATATGTTCTGGTCTTGCATAGTTATCAACCTTTCTGGATTGAAGTTATTAATCATACCAATGTGATATAAGATCAGCAATTAATGTTAGTGGATACGCATATTCTTTTGAACTATTTGCCTACACTATGGAAACTTTCAGAAGACCAACAAAAATGGACTCTCAGTGCTTTTACTGATGCTACTTTTACTGAAAAGTTGGAAAGATAAATGTCCACCTACTACTTTGCAATGAATGGAGGAACTCTCAGCTCTCTTTATCAATCAGTTGTCAGTAGAAGACAATTTTGTATGTATGAGTTTATGGAGATGTGAAAACCCTTTTAAAAGTATAAAAGTTTAATTTTGATTTTTTTTGTTTTGCAAGGTAGTTCCTTTTTTTTTACACACATATACACACACTTTTTCTTTTTTTCCTTTATTATAGTACACATATATTGTGCTAAGATTGTTGTTGTTGTATCTTTTTTTTTTCCTTAATAAAGGCAAAAAAAATTTACGAGCTGGTTCAATTCTCATTTCCAGTTATTGGAGATCAACGCAGAGGAACGGTTTTCTCAGCTGAGTGATATCCAAGAGTTTCCATATCTAGCAGATATCAACTGGGATGCAGTTCTGCAAAAGAGAATATCCCCTGGATTCCTTCCTACCGTAAGAGAATTGACTACATTTTTTTTTAAACGTTCAGAAGTCATAGATGAGTATGATGATGATGATGATGGCAATGACCTTGAAGTTTGAAGTTAGCAATAGAGAAGTTGAGTAATCGCTGATGAAAATGATTCAGCAAGTACTTTTGCTCTGGTAGGTCTTGAGTGAAGGGTTCAGGGGACAGCTGTTTGCAGGTCTGGAACACTGCACCTTTAAGGCCACCTTCCATCCAGTTTCAGGCCTGTTTAGAATTACCTCTCTCTACCCCTTCATAGCAAGGCAAATTGAACTGCGACCCAACCTTTGAACTTGAAGAAATGATCCTGGAGTCAAAGCCCCTTCACAAGAAAAAGAAACGCCTGGCGAAGAAGGAGAAGGAAAGCAGCAAAAATGATTCCATGGAGGTAAGCAAGAGACGGCAGCATGACAATTGTTCTCCAATGTGGCACTCAAGGAAATCTACCTTTTGTAAGTACTAATGGGCATGTTGCTGATTAGAGATGCCAGCAACAGGACGTGTTCTGGAGCTCTTAGTTGCCATGTCGGTCCCAAAAGTCAGAAGCTGACTGCTTATTCTGACATAGTTGCATTGACATTCATGGCAATGCTCCAGAATCAGTGGTTTGAAGAATGCAGGCAAAATTTATTTTATTTGAAGAATTTATATCCCGCCTTTCCCATGCAGAAGCAAATCCCCAAAGCGGCTTACATGGGCAGGCTAGACTAAACAAATGTACAGTATTCTGTGATTCACCGAATCACAGTTCTAGATGTAGCCTTCACTGTGCCTTCTGGCTGCCTGCCATTGAGCTTCAGCAGGCACTCATAAGTCAAGCCTGGACAGATCCTCAAGGTCGTTCTTTTGCCAGCTGGCATCTTGCACACTCTCCCGCAACTCCCACTTGCAGCGACTAATCAGCTCCTCAGGGACTCCGTCCTGCCACAACGGGCACAGCAGCTTGTCACAGCCTGACATTCCGTCTCCCATACAAAAACAAGACCACAGATTCACCTGCTTAGCTTCAGATAGTACTCGCAGCTCGGCCATCAGTCCACATCTCCTGCCCAAATTAGGCAGGCTTCAGGCCTATGCAGCTGTTCACCCATGCCATTTGGATAATTCTTGCACTTTTTAATACTTTGCACTGTGTAGTGCCGATGTCTTATTGCTAATTTAAGTTCATTTTAAAAAATGATTAGCTATTAGCAATATTCTCAGGCCTTGGTAAATGGCCCCAGCAAGAAGCCGAGATGGAGGCCCATACTATAGCCTCCCATCTTATTTCTTTCCCTCACATCACCCCATTATGCTGTTCTGAGGATGGGAGTAAGGCAAGCAAACATTAGACCTTTCTAATGCACAACTAGGTGAAAGAGGAGCAATTTTCGTTTGCTTGGCAGCAACCTTTATTTATTTATTTATTTATTTATTTATTATTAGATTTTTACCCGGCCTTATTGTGCCCGAAGGCACCCAAGGCGGCATTACAATATATATATAAAAACAATATAACAACCTTGATACTCTTCTTTTTAGCCTCCACCAGATGGATGGGTGACCGTGTCACACTGTAGGGCATATTAATACCTTTTTAATGGGAGGAAACCAGGAAGTGGAGGTGTGGTTCACACCAACTACTCCAGGGGCATATCCTAAAAAACATATTTGATTGGAATGAAGTCAGAGCTCCATTCAGTGGAAGAGCTTGTGCTTTGTATGCAGAAGGCCCAAGGTTCAATTCCCAGCATTCTCACATGAGACAGAGAAAACCTCTTGTCTGAAACCCTGAAAACCTATTGACAACCAGTCCTGAGCTAGACAGACCAAAGGCCTCACACAGTGTCAGTGTTTAATGCACTACCAAACCAGAATCTTCCATTGTAACAAAGTACAGTGCAGATTACTGGCTGTAAGCTGGCACAATGCAGTGATAGTTCTGGAGCAGCGCATGCTTGCTTGTTCAGTTCAGAGCAAACTTCTGTTGCTTTCCACCTTGCTGAGAATAAGTGAATGGAAGCTGAATGGCTGCTGGGAGCACTGTGGAGTTAACCTGCTAAAAAGCAGCCTGGCTCTTGAATTACCAGTTCTTCAATCATTAATTGGCCCTTGAGCTCAGTTGTATTTGGCTCCTGGGTTGTATTTGGCTCCTGATTAGGAGTGTCATTCACCTTTGCTTGAGTTTGGTTTACCTCAGATTTCTGGTGAACTACAATAAATTCTGCAGAATCGGCTTGTCTTTCCAGAAATTTTGAAGTGTTTCAGTAATACCGCATTTATTTTTATTTGTAGTAGTAGTAGGAGTAGTGTGTGTATGCACAACACCCCTAGTTTTTTTTGTTGTTAGAACAATGGACTAAAAATAAAAATAAAAATAGAAAAATAAGGACTAAAGATAGGATACAGAAGTGATTCACAATAGAAGTGGATTTGTACAAAAATGGAAGCACAAATGATGTGTTCAGCATTGCACACCGTTTGGCCCTTAGAGACATTGGTGAGAGACACTGGTTAAATAAAAACAGCCATCTACCTGTTTTGTGTTTTGCCTTGGTAAGGACTTCTCTCATTTTTAATCAGGTTGACAAATGTAGTAAAATAATCCTCATGCCAGGACAAAACATTTAACCAATTTATCAGTTGATTATAGGAACTTTCTTTAATTAGCCACTTGGTAAATGTGTTCACACATTGCACTGGGATAAGAAAAATAGTAAAAATAAATTGTTTCTTTGCATTGGTGCTATTTCTTGAAGTTGTCCAGTTTTTAACTCTGTTAATATTCCACTGTGCTAGGATGTAAAAAACATCAAGTATATTTTAGAAACTTTGGATTATCAACTACTGGCGGGGGGGGGGGGAAAGTTTAGCAAAAAAGAAAATATGTCTTTAACCCAGCGTGTAATTAGTCTGTGGAACTCCTTGCTACAGAGATGTGGAGATCGCCTAGATGTTTTTAAAAAGGGTTGGGGCAGATTAAAACGAAAATAATATCACAGGTTACAGATTGTGGTAGGTGCAACCTCTTGGTTTTAGAAGTAGGCTATCTTAGAAATCCAGGTGTGAATATCTTGTCCTGTGCGCTCTCTGAGGCATCTAGTGGGCCACTGTGAGATACAGGAAGCTGGACTAGATGGGATGGGGTATTGGCCTGATCCAGGGGGCTCTTCTTATGTAAAATAACGTATTATTTGCATTGCATTTTCATAACCCATTAAATCTGCATTGTGGTGGCTTTAATGCATTCCAAAGTAATAAGCCACAGTGAAAATGTCTCCTCACTTGTCTGTTAATTCTACAATGACAGGCCTGTCAACTTCAGAAACACCTGGAGACACTCCAAAAGGACTTCATCATTTTCAACCGAGAAAAGTGAGTATTGACCCGAACAAGTAGACTTTATCTTGGCAAGTTTGCGAAGGCATGTCAGTAAGCCTCTTTAGATGTAAGGAAGTCTGATTAGTGCTCCTCAAATAATTAAGTGAATTTGGCATGAAATCTATAGGAAAGCACTGAAGGTTAGGCGAGGTCCATAGATTCTGTCATTAGACGGCTGCTCAATCTCATGCATTTTAAAGTCCATACTTGCCAATTCCCCTGAGGCAGGTAATCCCACTGCATTCAAATGGTGAGAACCTTTCAAGTGCTTAGGAAGAGCATGACTGCAGTTGGTTTGCAGCTCTCTTCTACTTCAATTCCATTCGGGGAAGAACAGTGCACTGACATAGATAAATAAAGAAAAGTTACCAGCCTGGGCAGTAACGAGGTAGGTGTTATATGAGCAGAACTAATTTGCTTATTAGACAGCTAGCCAGAGTTGAGCAGGCCCATCTCTTGCATCACCTTGGACCCCATCACTGCCCAGCCAGCCCTTCCTAGTGACAAGTGAAATCAGCGGTGCCAAAGTCATTTCATACAGTGGGCCAAATAGCATTTGTGATGCCTCCTGAGGTCCAGAAGTGATGTCATTAAGCAGGTTGAGACCAGAAATAAGCCCTTTTATCTCCATTAGGATTGAGATTTTTCTCTTCTGCAAATGACTGACGAGAAAATATGCAAATCTTGATCATATTTTCAAGATATGGGAGCGCTCAATTCATTCTTTTATCTGGCTCTCAGCTTCACAGTTCAGAGCAGCTGGTGGTGGTGCTGGGAGGGACCGTGGGCCAGATGAAAGAGCTTCCTCATGCTTGACACCCCTGGGTTAGATCTCCCTCTGGATAAATCTGATACGTATGGTATCTGCCAGGCCTTGCCAGCCTAGTAGCATTCTAGTTTCACAACATACTGAAGTCACCCAAACAAACTGAGTATTTTCTGCTTGCACTTCTGCGTATGAGTCGGAGGGGCCGAGAAATTAAATGAGCAAGAGCTCTTGTGGAGTAGTTTCCAAGCAAGGGATGCCCAAAGTGGATGGGATAGGACTTTCCTAATAGCCAGTTTCCATCCCAGCAAAGAGGCTGCTGTATTCACAAAAGGCTGACTTGACCAACGTGATGCTTACTGGGCTTTAGAAGTATACAGGCATGCCCCGGTATCCGCTAGGGTTCCGTTCCAGACCCCGCCATGAATACTTGAAACCATGGATACTGAGGATGCCTTTTTTAAAGATAGGGTGACATCAGCAGTTTTGCTGCAATATGAGATTTGTTTAATGTTCCCCTATCTTTTTATAGGCATCCCAGTGTCCATGGTATCCATGGATAACTGAAACCGTGGATACCAAATCAGTGGATACCGTGGCATGCCTATAATTCAGGTGACAAGCAGACGACTCTGCTGATGGATCTCGTTGCTGCTTGACGGTGGGCTTGGACTTGCTTTTCTTGCTTGCTTGTTTTTAGGATGAGGAGGCAGCACAATGAAATGCAAGAGAACTTGACACTGGCACAAACCAAAGACAACCAGGAAGAAAAGGAAGAAGATGACCAGAATAATAATTTTTGAAACCTGCTTAGCTTCTGCTCTGGTGCTGCTATCGAAGGCCCAGGCTTTACTTTAGCTATTCCATGGAGCGCCTGAACTGCGATGGAGACTAGGCAGGCATCTTGCACTGGGGAGACCTGTCTGAAGGCTGAGTGTGTCCATCCTAGTCTCCTTCTACCGGAAGGATTTGGGATCTAATTTTAGCTACAGTAAATAAGGCAGATTCTCATGCTATGCCTTTTCTGGTTTTTTAAAACAAAGAAAACTTGACCATAAACCAGAAAGAATATGGTATACTTTCCTCCCCAAAAAGGGAACAAGAGTGGAAGGTCATGTTTTATGTAGCATTTATGTTAGCAGGATGTTGGAGTAGCAATTGTCAGGCTACAGTCAGCTGCCTATGGAAAAGCCTATAAGGCTTTCACTAGATGCTTGCTAATTGGATGGCCACATATGTTAATAGTTTCAAAAGGATGGGCCTGAACTACAATTGTGCAAATCCCGGGCAACAGATTTCAGTGTCAACATTTTCAGCACCAGCTCCTGCTCTGACTTTTAGCTTATATTCCGTATACCAGCTCAAAACATTCAGCGAGGAGAAATAGTCTTCTGTTGGATCTTTTTTCCACTGTTAGCAATATATCTGCAACTAGCAATCCTAGATGAATTCAATGTAGCTGCAAAATGGCAGACCAGAGAGTGGTCATAGAGCCACTCTGCAAGGCAGAAACGCCACTGGTGGCAAGTGCAGAGCAAGATGGAGCAAAGTGCTGCACTGCCGTCCTTTTCTGCCTCCTGCAGAAACAGTGAGGAGACCTTAAAAGGCAAACAGGTGTAGTGAGGCGAAAACTACATGTAGCAACTCGCTAAGCTCTCCCACCTGGAGCTGCTTCTAGATAGAACTCACCAGCAAATGCCATGGACAACTCCAATCACCGGTGTCAGTAGTGGATACTAATGGAAACTAAACCTGTCTCAAAGTTGCTGTCTCATAGGAACAACCAGAATGCTGTTTACTCTCGTCGTTTGGTGAAAGGACCATGTTGTCTGGCTAATGGCACCCAAAGCTCATTGCATGCTCCATGCTCTTAAGTAAGTGTGCTACACTGTTAGCTTTGTAGCCCTTAGGGTGCAATACAATAGTCTTGTTCAGACCTGCTAAGCTATCATAGGTCTGAGGCATGGGGAAGTGAGGTGGAAGAAGTATACCAAGCTTTAAATGACCCAAAGCGCAATCCCAACCTGGAGTTAGGCCGGCATAGTTAGGCCAGCAAGGTTTGGTTGGCACAAGGGACACCGTAAAGTATGTTTGGACCCCTCTTGGAGTCAGAGAGGCCAGCACACAGACATGCGCCATCCTCCCTGCCTGAGAGATTGATCCAAATGTGCTTTACGGTGGGCCTTGTGCCAGCCATACTTTGCTGGCCTAACTGTGCCGGCCTAACTCCAGGTTAGGATTCTGTCCCCAAGCCTCTACTTTTTTGGCATGACTGAGAATAGTTCCTTAAAAGAAAAAACAAACATTGAATGCACTTAATTTTATCTCTATCCTCCTTTACCTCTCTAGTTCTTCCTCCAGTTTCTTTTCTTCTCTGGTTACAGACTTGGTTGACTGAAACATGCCATTAATGCGAAAAGCAAGCTTAGTCTCAAGCTGCAGTCTTTCCTCAGGCTGTGTGCAATTCATGTCAAAATGGGCTTAATTGAACCAATCTGGAGTCAACTGCCCTCTGGTGGCCTTTCATTTTCAGGTATGCCCCCTGTATAAAAGGCCAATGAAATGCTCTCTCAGCAGACAGAATCCAGCCAAAGCAGTGTGGTTTTTAAGCCCATTGACTTCTGACGAGAAGTCAGACTTTGACCAGCTCATTCCATTCAAACATAAAATTCAGATTTTCCATTTGAATTGCCGTCTTTAAGCAGCTCCTGGACTTGTCATCCAATTGTAAAGCAAGCAGCTCTTTACTTCATGGGATAACTGGATGGCTTCTACCGCACGTACAAAAAAATACATTTTATTGATACCTTTGTCCAGGATATCCTTTAGAAATGTGTATTTTATCCATGCACCGGGAGACAACTGAGTGAGGGGCCACTCAGCCCATCTGTTTTCCAGGTGGCGTGAACTTGAGGTAAAAGAGCTTTTGGATGCTGAAATAAAGAGACAGGTGTTCTCTTAAGTCCCACTGGCTACATTATACACTATTCTTTTATGTGCACCCCCTGCAGAAAATAATCCTCAATTTAATTTTCAATAAAACATTTTCACGTCCTCCTGCCAAACAGAGCAGACCCAGGTAGCTGGCCACAGCTCAGGCTCCCAGCTGCTCCATTCTGAAATCAACCAAAAGACTAGAGGAGGAGGTATAACCGTTCCCAAAGTAGACATTAACGTAGAATCTTTGGAAACACTGCAGTCTCCCAGACTGCAGGTTGAAACAGTTGAGAAAGGCAGCTGGGATCTGCACAGTGACTTCAATGTGTGATGTGATAATTACCCTCAAGAAGGGCCTCAAGAATCACCTTCTGTGAATAAGGCCAAGCATTGTTCCCTTTGTATTCACAGTACACTATTCTCAAGCTGGCATTTATATGTTGCTCCTCTGTAACCTTTGAAGAAGAAATGTCTTTATAGAGTTCGTTGTCCAGTGCAAGAGACGGCCACAAAATAACCCTTTCGTCCTAGTACAGTATGCATCATAGACACTGCCTGAACAAGCTGTGAAGTGGTCCTGTACGTTGTTCAGCCTGTAAAGCAGGATGTCCAGCTAATGGAGCCCCAAGCTACACCTCACCCATGTCATCCTTCTGCCTGGCCTGCTGCACCAGGCTGACTAGTGAAGGTGTTGCTTCACATCTGCGAGTGAAAAGAATTAAGGTCACTTCCCCATCTTTGGCAGAAAGAAATAGACAAAATAGTTACTAGATTTGTGTGGCAAGGAAAGAAGCCAAGAATACATTTGAAACCCCTGCAGGAAGCTAAAGATAAAGCAGGGTTCGGACTCTCTGATTTTTTTGCTTGTAGCATTGTGTTGCTGGTCTCACTCCTATAGGTCTGGGAGTCCCACGCATACCACCAGACACAGCTCGAGTACCAACGGCTGACAACGCTGCTATACAGTAACAAGAGAAATGCAGAGAGCCCTTTAACGCCGCTTTTGCTCCGTCTTTCTGGCACCACCATCAGCACCAGGCTGCATTTAAGTCCCAGAGCTATACTAACTGCACTAGCTCCATTTGTGTTACGTCTCATCCTCATGCTATACCTGTGGGAATAGACGTCTGGAGCTGTGCCTTTGTGAGTTGCACAAATTTAAAAAATTACATTTGACAGCAGAGGAAACCAAAACACTGCACAAAATGGGACACCTAGTAGGGGACAAGGGAAAGCTTTGTCAGTGACCTGGTTCAGACTTAATAAGAAAGTATGTATGTTTTCCCATCACCTGAATGCAAGTCTGCTTCCTCCAGAAATACAGCTTTTGCTTTCATATTAAACCTTGGTTCCCTGTTATGTCCAAAGACAGGGCCTGTGGTGTACTTAATGGAGCTAACCAGGACCAGAAACCACAGTTTGATACTGGTTTGTTTTTCCCTCATTATGATTTGGAATAAAATACAAAGATTCAGAACTGTAGGTTACTTCAGGGCAGAAGTAAATGGCCTTCCCACTCTCCAAGTGGTTGGAAGAGAAGCAGAGGAGTGTTTATTGATGTCAGTGGAAACCAGTTTCCTATTGCTTTGAACCCAGCCAGGATTCCCCCTCCCCTTTTTAAAGCTTTTGTGAGAACTACTGTGCCTGGTGGGCAGAAACAGCCTCCAAAGGCCATCACAACTGCTGATGTTGCAGGCACTGTCCAATAGAGTCCATGCAGAAGTCACTTTCAAAACAGGTACACTAATTGGAGAAAACTCTTCCTTCTGCCTATAAATGGGATGAATGCTGGCCAGTGTTCTTTCCAGCAACAGTTTGATACTGAAGCACTAGGTGACAGCTGATTTATTGTAAAATAAAATGGTTGTGTAGAAAGTCCTTAAGAGCGCAATCCTAACCTGGACGTAGGCTGGCACAGTTAAGCCAGCAAAGTTTGGCTGGCACAAGGAACACCGTAAAGTATGTCTGAACCAACTCTCGGAGTCAGAGAGGCCAGCACACAGATGTGCGTCATCCTCCCTGACTCAGAGACTGATCCAAACGTGCTTTATGGTGGCCCTTGTGTTGGCCAAACTGCTAGCCTAACTGGGCTGGCCTAAATTCAGGTTAGGATTGCTCTCTAAGTATGATTTGCACGCCAAGCTGGTTTACAAGGAACTGTATTCACGCAACAGTGGGAACTCTTCCCATTTGAACATGCTGCTTGCTGTTTGGGCACTCTAGGGGTTAGGAGAGAAATAACTGCTTTTCACAAAAAAAGATTTCAGTTGCATTTTTGACATCATGTCATACTTTCAAAACAATGACCTCCCAAGAGCATTTTCTTGGGCAATCTGAACTCAAGCATTTGTCCAGCAAGGGCAACAAAATGCCAGTAGATAAGTTCAGTGGCAACAAGTGAACTGCTCCTGCTGAGTAACTTTCCTGTACAGCTCTAAATCGTACTAATTATTTGTATCTTCAAACACACTGAATGTGAACATAAGCAAACATGGTTAGACTGCACCCTTTCCTCTGGCATAGAAAGGAGATGTAGAAGACAGACATAAAATATTATTAATGGGTCAGTAGTTGTAACAGGTTTAGCTATAATACATGAATGTCACTGGCAATTTCTTCCATTTTATAAAACGATCTAATAAACTTTCTGTGAGACACTTATACTGCAAGACGTTCTTTTTTCTAAGAGATACAAATTACGTTTCATTTCTGATGTGCATGCTCTCGCTCTCACGCACACGCACCATGCTTGACATATCATGCCATACTAAAAACTGCCTGCTGAATGGGAAAGAACATTTTCCCAATGAATGACCCTTCAGCAAAACCCAAATGCCCAGGTTTGACTAATGCATAACAGACAACTATTAGGCTGTTCCCATTTGCCTATTTCTTTTAGCCATAACAGAATATAAGGGGGCGTGGGTAGCAAGACTACTATGCAGAGATCCAGGAGGTCACTGTAATTTGGTCAAGAAGCGTTCCCATGTAAGGGAAGCCAGAATCTAAAAAGCCTATAAGCCCTTCATCCCCTTGTAGCTTTGTACTGCTATGCTTAGGCAGCTACATGTGACCCACTGTTTTGAACTATTTTCACATTATATACATAGCATTATTTCACACTTTCCCTTTCAACTCTTGCTACCTAAGGTCTCTTCTACCATTGCCTTTTCTGTCTAATGCGAGTTGTAATCTCACTGGGTAGCATTCTGCATCCTCTACGATACCTAGAACTGTGGTGGATCTAAACCCTATGTAGAAGTAACAGGTAAGTGAGATTTTGGGGAAAGTCAGGAACAATTCATTTCTGTGGCAATTAGTAGTTAACAGATTTTTATAAATCTAGCACACCAGGGACCCAATCGATGTTCCACAGCTATTCACTGTGGAATTGCATAGTAAGGATTCTCTGAGTTGCCCCCAGAGAATGCCCCAATACTTGTAGTTTGCTATAGAAACCTAGCCATATAATAAAGTACAAATAGCAAATAAAGTACAAATAGCACTACACAAATAGCTACACAAGCACTGTGGCTTGTTTTATTAGAAAAATGCACATAAGACCAGATGTTCACATGTACTTCTATGCTGTTTTCTGAGAGCTGCTTTTGTAGCATCAGAAAGGGACAGAATGTTCCGAGATGTTCATTTCAAGCACTCAAACTGTGATACCGGACCAAAAAAAAAAAAAGTAACACATTTTGGTCTATCGCATCACTGGTAAGTACTCCTTTGAACTTCATGGATAAGAACAATTTTGTGAATGTCTCCGACATCTCTCTATCCGGATAAATGGATGATTGCCTCATTTGAAAATTAAATCAGTATGAGGACAGCACACTTCTCAGCCAACCTGATCACACTGCATACTTACTTGCCAATTTAATAACTATCGGAAAGATACTATTTGGTAATTCTTTGGGAGCAAAACACCAGCGTGTTTATTGCCACAGCCCTTAAGATGCATGGTGTCATTCATGCATACATGCACATTACCTGCTAGCTCAAACTTATAGCCAAACATGGGAGTGGCCTCACCATGCATTGTAGCTGAGGTGGTGACAGGAATTAAGCTCCTCAGCATATCTCTTGTCAGTTGATGAGTGATGGACAGGAAAGGCAACAAACTGAATCACTGTAATATCTACAAAGTTCCTGCAGCTCTTTGAAGAGGAAAATCTATGATAACCTGCTTTGATTGCTTTATGCTTAGTCTAAAAGTAGTTGGGTAATTGGTGGAAAAATTAAGACTGCCTTTAGGTCTAGACCAGGGTGCCCCAGACTCCAACTCATGGACTGGATTGGGTGCCCATCCTAGCCTTTCCCCAGATGAACAGTGATCGTTCTGCCTAGGAGCTGCTACAAAGCTGCTCTGGCCCAGCAGGCCATGCGTCTGGATTTCTGAGCAGATGCGGCTTGGATGGCATGACTATTGGCTCACAGAGGGGCTGCACAGTGGCTCCTGAGCGGAACGTAAGTACCCATTTGTGCCAGGAAAACCTTTGCTGGCAGCAGTGGTCTCCAGTTTGGAGACCCTGCACTAGGCAATGCATTGACTTATTTTGCATTGACTTATTAAGTCTAACAGTAGTCCCTGATAGTGGCATACCTGGGGGGGGGAACGGGTGCAAATGCCCCAAGGTGCCACATGGGGGAAGCGTGGCATTCCTGCCATCCACACCCCATGTGGATGTGACACTCAGCCACCCACTTTTATTTCTGGGCCACTCTGAATGCAGCCACCTTCTTAAAGGGAAGGAAGGTGTCTGCATTGCCAGATGCCCTGGAAAAGCGCAGACTGGCTACAAGCTTGCAGCCAGTTTCAGCACGGGTCCAGACTGTATCACCCCGAGGGCAGCCACATTCTTCCCTTTAAAAGGGTGAGAAAGGTGACTGCCTTCAGAGTGGCCTGGAATAGCTGGCTGTTTTGGCTACTTATTTGGCTCCTGAAATTCTGTTGCGTACACAAGTCAGTATACTGAAACATTTTGCCTTCAGGACTCAATACAAATGATTAGATCCTTCTTTACAGGCAACAGGGACCACTTGCTGATCTTTGCTTTGGGTGTTTGGCACCACCTTGTGGCAATGAGGAAATAGTACAAAAATTAAGGTCATCTTTAAAATGATGCACCATTTACAGCTGCAAGAACTAAGGGCAGGAACCGCACCACCACCATGAGCTGCAATGAAATTAATGACAAGTGTGATACTTGTTCATTATTATTATTATTATTATTAGCTAAAATTTTATCTTAACTATGTGTTATGGTTTTTCATGACTGGCAATTTGGGGAGGCATTTCTTCATTTTCACTACAGCCATGCATCGTGACTGACACTGAAATGATGTGATCTTTATTCAAACAGTTAAATAATACAGTACTGCAAAGAAGTAGCATTACAAATTATTTCTTTACGCTTGAGACCTCACATGATCCATAGGAGAATTTGAAGTCCTGCAAGCCCTCTGATTTTACCCACAGTAAATGATGAAAGCTTTTTTCCTTTGCGTATAGTTGTTCCCCCAAGGGACCCAGGGCACCAGCAGCATCCCAAGCAATAGCGGCTACTGTTTACCAAGTTTATGTGGTTGAACCCCACTTCCTTACATCTGCCAAGCACGCCCCTCCCTTGCCCATCTGTGCCTCTCCGCCCCAAGGCTCCAGCCACAGGCACAAGGAGGGAATCACCAGGTTATCAGGTACTTCACCCAAACCTTCCAATAGCTCCTTGGGGTAGCCCCCCATTCAGTGGTGTCATCTAAATGATTTAAGAACAGGTACTCGCTTTTGATTGGCACATGTTGGGACCCGCCCACCGGAAGTGACGTCATAAGCCAGAAGTGATGTCGTGGCAGGAAGTGATAAGAAAAAAGCCCTTTTTGAGGACTCAGATGATTTTAAACTGACCCAACAGTTGCAACAGTATTCCACAGCACCCCCAGAACATGTTAAGGAGGCCTGGCATCATGTTAAAACCCCAGAGCAACTCATTTTTCAGTGGCAAGGAAAGGAAAGGCTCCGTTCGCTGCCTGCCTGCCTGGCTCTGAGAACATGCAGGCAACTCAAAGATGCAGGAAATTCAAACGTTGCAGGGGGCGGAGTCGACGAGTGGGCGGGCGAATGGGCGGGGCCAGCTGTAATCCTAGAAACCGGTACTCGCGTACCCCCGCGTACCCCCTGCATGACATCACTGCCCCCATTCCCTCTGTTCAACCAATAAGCACACACTCCAGCAGTTTAGAAGTTTATTAAAGCTTTCCATGTTAGTAAGTAAAAGAAAATCCCTCCACCCCACATGCTAGGCCTCTTAAGCGAGGGTTCCAAATAGTGAGCAAGAGACCATTTTAGAGGCGGCAGAAAACATAATGACTGCTTACTACATGTCTAAATTCTCAGAGTCCCTCTGATGGTTGGTGTTAAAATCGTCCACTGTGAGGGATCATGACGCGACACCCTTAGTCAGTGGTGCAATTCAAATGAATTAACAACCGGTTCTCTGATGTCATAGCCGGAGCAAAAAAAAACAAAAAACCCAAAGCCAGCCGAGGTAAGCGAGTGGGCGGGGCCCAGCCACTTAACAACTGGTTCTATAGAACCTGGGCGAACCCCCTGAATTTCACTACTGCTCTTAGTGCCACAATGCCTTATTTGGAGGCCCTGGAGACCTCATCTGGGTTGCACTGCGCCAGCAACCCATTCCATTGGCTTCTGCGGACCCCCAAATGCCCCACAGAAGCAACTTTCGGTCAAATTGGAGGTTGCATCCACAAACCAGAATTGCTTCCGTGGGGATGGCTCAATGGAATGGGTTGCTGCCAGTGCGACCCAGAAGAGGCCTCTGGGGCTACCAATAGGACATTGCAATGCTAGTAAAAAGCATCGCGTAGCAGTTTAAGCACCTTTGTTTGTGAAACATCGGATAGTGACCGATGAGTCACTACTCACCGTTTGAGAAACGTTGCCTTAAACCAATGAACCAAGCTAGGTTAACACTGTCATCTCCTGCAGCTAGGTTTTCATGCACTTGAAGATCTCTATGTATTGTTTGTTTGTAATGTGGAAGGGCATTCGGCTACATGACATGTTTTTTACCCAGTCTAAAATGCACTACTCTAGGAACTCCAAGTTTTACTACCACACTTGCTACGTATGTGAAGTAGTCCTCAAGGTCAGATGAAAGATCAAAACTGAGTAGGCTTTTCAAACAGTCAGCTGGTCAGCTCAGCACGAAGCAAGTCCCAGCCAGCCCTATGGGGCTACTCGGATCTGTGCCAGCAAAATAGCAGGTGCAAATCCATGCAGCCAGGAGCAGCCCAAACTGGGGCTACCCAATGCGGACTGGGATATGGCCCAACGGCCGTGTCCCACCTGCGTCCCCTTCTCCACCCATGGCGCCACCCTATTACACTGACCACCCACCACTGGCACACCCTTGGTGCAGCCCTGTGCCAGCAGAAATAAGTGGGTGCATGACTGGCGCAGCTGACACACACAGTGGCACACGTGTGCCGGCGCTGCTGCTTTCATCACCCCAGTGACCAAATCTGCAGTGCAGACAAGACGTTCGGCACATTTGCAACAGCAGTGGTCTGGTGCAAGAGAGCTGCGCTGGCGCAGTGCCAGGTTAGGATTGCGCCCCAAGTGTCTCATCAGCAATTTAGAGAGCTTGGGCTAGTGGTGGGCACCATGTGGATGCTTAGCCTCAGTACGTAGCAGATTGATACCAGATCTGGGAATCACTGCACTTTCATGTTATCCTAGCTAACAAAGTGCAACAAATTACTTGTTTAAATGAGGCAAACAGCTCCTGGCTGCTTTCTACTGTGGCAGGTAAGCATAGCAGTGTAAATTCTAGAGGTCTGGTATGTGTCAGATCTCCCATACACATAAATTCATACACATAAATTTAGCTGTAGAAATAGAATGCTCTTTTATTACAATTTCTTGTATGAGATAACTTTCTACCATGTCTTGTTCAAGGCATGGTTTTAGAGAAGATGGGTTAATTGGTTTTATCCAGTACATTCAATTATGACAGCAATGATAAAAACCTCACAACTGAACCTGATTCTCTGAAGTAGCTACTGTGAAGTCTTTATGTTACCTATCCTCAAAACCAGTGAATAGCTATCACATTTATCAAGACTCCTTTTAACAATAAAACATATGTAGTTTTATTTTATTTGGTAGAAAGTAATCAGGTACTTTATACATAATGAACTTTCTGAGGGCTCATAGCACAACTGCCATTGTGTAGCTTGCATAGCTCATATTGGTCCTATAACTGGCAATCAATTGTTGCTAATGGCAATGGACCAGAACAGAAACAGTATAAATGTGTTGCCTGTAGGGGTTTGTGGCACATCAGGTATTTCTTTGCCCAACTTCAAAGCTATCATGGGAAAGTATTGCAGAGATCAACAAAGTTATACAGACTCAAAAAGCCTTAACTGGCTCCAGCTCTGTCCTCCGTCTTCCATAGATCAAAGTAGGAAGGAATCTCAAGAATCACGGAGGAGATTCTCCAACAGCTGCTGAAACAAACCCTCTCTCAAGAAGGGAAGGTCAGGACTTCCTTAATCAATAGCTGAGGTGAGTGTTTTTATGATGTGGAAGCAGTCAGAGGTGACGGAAATTCAAAAAGCTAGTGAGCAGCGTGCTTGTTCATTAATTCAGCATATTGCTCCCTAGTAGCTAGAGCTGCATCTTTTGCCCCATTCACCCTTCCCAAAAGGAAAGAATAACAATAGAAAGATGAATTCAAAGAGATAGAACACAACATCTTTCCTTGTTACCTGCATGTATGTTAAGATCTTATTTGGAGGCCCCCCCGCAAAGTGCTTCTGCCATCTGATGTTTGGTGGGTTGTGATGAGAAAGAGGCTAAGTTCAGTAGTGGTACCTCAATTATGGAACAGTCACCTTACAGACAGTCGCCTTGTCTGACACTAGGTGAAAGCTTATTTTCCCAATTCAAGTTTTTAAAAATTATTTGTATTTATTACTTGTCATTTCAGTCTCTGCTTTATAAACTGTTGCTATTTTTGATTCTTGAGATTCCTTTCTACTTTGATCTACGGAAGACGGAGGACAGAGCTAGAGCCAGTGAAGGCTTTTAAGTTTAAACTGTCAGTTGTTTTAAGGGAAATCCTGGTGGTGTTACCGATATCAGTAAGCCAACGGTGGAGGATTTGAAGGTCAAAGGGCAAGGGATAAACCTCCTAGTAAATAAATTCAAAAGAAAGAATGCTCCTTTCAATTTTTTATTCAATAAAATGTACGAAGTAATAAAACCTCTAACAGGAAGAGGCAATACAACAAAGCCATTACAAAGATGGCCGAGCTCTCCAAAGCCTCACGTACTGCTCTGAGGCAACTATGTCTTGACAGCATTGAGTGGAAACAGAGGAACATGGACACACTACACAGATCTACCTGGTCCCCCCATCCGCCTCCCTCTACCCTGCCCCACCACCTTCTGCCCCCACCCTTCCCCAGCACTAAACTCCTTGGTTGATTCCACCCAAGTAACCTGACTAGTCGGCTTGCTCATGTCATTAGTTTCCCGTCTTTCGTTAATTCCCTTCTTACAATATGTCATCACACAAGCACTCACCATGTACAATTACATACTCTTAACTTAGTCACCTGTCAGATTTGCATGCATGTTAAAAAAAAAGGGGGAAAAATATTAAGGCTATGAATAAACAAAAAAGAAAACCCGCAATATTTCTTTAAAGCTAGGTAGTGAGTAGCATTTATGAAACATAAGGCTTGAGGCTTACTGATTCTTCAAAAACTGAACGCTTCCTCATTGTTCTCTCTCTTAAATATCAAGGTACCATTGCTTAGTTTTCTCAAATAATAGTTTCCCCTTCCCCTCCCCACTTATTAGATGCTTAACTCAAAGATGTTATATTGGAGCGGCCTCCGGGGGGGTGCTACTATGCGCTTGCTTGCTGAGCGGACACCTTCATCAA
>JAJKFI010037259.1:0-28452 GCA_029204185.1 Lerista edwardsae
CATCCATCCATCCATCCATCCATCCATCCATCCATCCATCCATCCATATTTTTATGCTACCCTTCTTCCAAGGAGCTCAAGGTGATGCTCATAATTCTTCCCTTTTTTTGTCCACTTCAAAAATTATCTAAGCCAGCAATTTTTACATGACAGTTGTATTTTTGTTTTCTGGATTTTGGGCCATAACTTTTGACAGAGTAAAGATACTACACTCTGGTTTGTTTCATCGCATTCTGCATTAAATTACCATTCCAGTGATTTATAACATGATGGTATTATTCATACATAACAAACGTTTTCACAATTTTGGCCACTAGTGTCAAGCTCAGCTTGTTGCCCGGTGCAATTGAACTCTCCCCTCCGCACTTATTTAGCTACACTCCTGGCGTGCAGACATTTGAAGGCATGGAGTGGGGAAAACAAGAGCAAAATATGTGGAAAGGTAGTTCCTTCCATTCAATATAATCTTACATTAAATACAAGTAAAGCTGGACTCCATTAAAAAAAAAAAGATACCACATTGGAAAATCTGTATGCATGAAAAAATATGGAAAAGCAATATTAATCAGTTAATCAACAGTATTTACATACCAACAAAAAGTTCACAAAGCGGTTTACAGATAAAAAAATAGCATATAATAATTCCACTAATATTGTAATAGGGTCATTTTACAATGTGGGGAAGTGTTGGTCCTTCCTAATATGTAACCATTCTGGAAGTAATTTTTAATATTATATGACTGGGGCTTCAAAAAAACAACCAACCACCCTTCGTTCTTTCTTACAGTTACCTTTGACCATTTTGAAATTTTGAGAGCCATTGGAAAAGGCAGCTTTGGAAAGGTATGTTGTTCAGACTGCATTCCGTGTCTATATCCTGGGGATTATCGTCATTCTGAAAAATGATTTCTTAAAATTAAGAAAGTGAACACCAAATACGCCAGTTTCAGATAACATTTCATTGTCAGTGGATACAAGCTGACCCATTTTTCCTGTAGAGCTGGGATGAATTTGAGCCTTGTTCCTTAGACGTTCAGAATCTTCGAATTTTATTACAGGATATTAACTGTTTTTATTGATAAAGCAGAGCTGGTGACTTTATATGTAAACATCCGGTAAAGGGAGACTTTCCACTGCAGCAAATGAGGACATGCTGGCATTCTGCCTCATTTCTCCTCCCCCCCCCACTTTGTAGGGGAAAAAACACTACTTAGTTATTAACAATAGTTCTGAATGGTCTCTAAATTTTAACCATTGCAGAATAACACCTGTGTGTAAGATGCCATATTTTGATATTAAGGCCATATATTAAAATGCAGCCTTTTACATTCTCTTTTTTATATCATTATAAAATCTGGCAATTGTCAGTTAAACCTTGCCCAGAATATCAAGGCAGTGCTACCTCTTGTTTTAGGAACCGGTCAAGGCAAAGAAAGAGTGAATGTTGGATGAGATCCCGGAGTGAATGTTGAGTGAGATCCCTTTGGGATCATTGATGGGGTTATTATTCAAACAGACTTAACAGCCCCATCCAAACCTTGATGTTGGGCCGAGTGTCCGAGTTTGGCTGGTGCAGGGGCATTTCTGGGCAGAGGGAAGGAGGAAGGGAGGGCATTTCTGGGGGGGGGATGCCAGAAGGCGTGCTAGCCCAGGGAGGGGAGTGGAGTTGGGATGCGGCCGCTGGCCACATCCAACCCCCCATCCCCAGGCTGCGTGGCTCCAACTTGGGCAGCATGGCTTTCTCTGAACTGTGCCCGCTAAACATCAGGCATATATCTGAGCAAGCCCATCGGGGCAGTCGGCACCTACCCCAGAGTAAGGGCACCAGCGTGCCTTATGGAGGTCCAGGCAGCTCCTAACTTGCTCTGGATATGGCACAGGCACGTCAGCCTGCCTGCTCCGGCTCAAGTTAGGATTGCGCCCTAAACAGTGGGCATAATTTCACCGTACTCCCACTGATACACATTGGCGAAGCATCGGATCAGTTCACGACTTTTCCAAGTAGGGCAGTTGATTGTTGTATTAGTGTTGGAGAAGAACAGAGTTAGTGCAACGAGGATTGTTTTGCAATGCCAAATGCTTACTAAAGGTAGGATATTCAAGTATCCCATTTCTTTAGAATAAATTCGTTCGGTGTATCCACTGTCTTGGTTTGTTCCCACAGGTATGCATTGTCCAGAAAAATGATACCAAGAAAATGTATGCAATGAAGTACATGAACAAGCAGGTGTGTGTGGAACGGAATGAAGTGAGAAACGTCTTCAAAGAGCTACAGATCATGCAGGGCTTGGAACATCCGTTTCTTGTTAATTTGTGGTAAGTTGTACCTGTTCCTTGCAAGCATGTACTTGCCATAATCCAATCATCCAATCATATTTCCTATCATCTTCCCTAGATGATGTAGCCTTGGCTTTGATCTGCTTGTTCCTGCCTTTCTTCCTGTTACTGGTTTCCACAATGTTTGTTGGCTTTCCGAGAAACACGCCTCACTGCATATATAACACATTTTTCTTTGAGCTGCCTTTCAGAGAAACCACAGATTTTAGGGCTACCTGTGGTTTCATCTTGTGTCAGAGGCAAGATTTTTATAATGGAACCCTTTTAGAACTGGCTGGGTTCTTGTTAGCTTCAGGCAGTGAATGTTGTGCTGCTTTACTGAGTTTCTTTCACAGTAGAGAATGTAATGTTGTGGTCATACCATATCTAGTATGGGACTGTTGTGGCTGGGAAATAAACTTTGGTAGCTCAAGGCCTTGACTGACAGGATTACGACTCTCTTAGGAGAAAAATAGTTCCTTGCATGTAGAAAATTAGCAGTTTGGAGAGAGAACTCAGGGCGAAACTGGAGTTAGGCCGGCACAGTCAGGCCAGCAAAGTTTGGCCAGCACACGGGACACCATAATGTATGTTTGGACCACTCTCGGAGTCAGAAAGGCCAGCACACAGATGTCATCCTCCCTGATCCTGAGAGTGGTCCAAATATGCTTTACAGTGGCCCTTGTGCCAGCCAAACTTTGCTGGCCTAACTTCCAGGTTAGGATTGTGCCCTCAGATACAGCCTTCTCCCTGACACTAGTTTTCCATGAGAATGTGGCTGAAGTTCAAACATACAGTCTCAATCCCTTCCCTCTGGCTGTCTGAAATGGTACAGTCCAGGAACTTCATGTGATTTAGATGGGTTCTTGTACAGGATTGCCTCCTCGGCTCTGGTCTTCAGATCCTCCCTACTTATTTTGTCTTCTGACATCATTTTCGTAATTTCCCTGTGACTTATTAACAGTAACCAGCCATTATACAGCAGCAGATTCTTAAAACAGCACCTTCTAGAGGGCAGATTCTTAAACATGTAAAGATTAAAGAGCGGAGCAAAATAAAATACCACTTTACCAAATGCACAAGGAAATCAATCATAATTTTCACCATTTCCACCATTCCCCATAAGCCTCCTGCTGTACATTGTTCCTATTGGTCGGGGCTTTCTATGCTGGGTCAACTTAACCTTATTGGTATTGTTTCAGGAAAATTAAAGTGATTGATTTGTGGCCCATTTTCGTAACCACTGTACTACAAGTTGGACAACAACCAGTCCCACGTTTTTTGCTGAAACCAGAGAGGAATTAGAGAATGTGTGTCTCACATAGTCTCCCCCCCCTTTTTTTTTTTGAGAAGGAGAGAGTGCATGCTGAGTGCAGCCTTACATGCTGTTCATTTCCAGTTGCTTGCTAGCCATCCACGCTGGCATTGATCAGCCCGCTGATAAGACAGCTGAACCCCTTCATCTTCTAGTGCGTTTTCTCTCTAGAGGCCTTGAAACAGGAAGGATGAAATAAGGTTCTGTTACCAATAAAGGCAGAGCATAATTATATTAGACCCACAGTAATGTTTCAAGTAACAGGGGCCCAGTTTATTATAAGTTATATCTTCTCTGTGCAGCTGCGTTTAGTGGCAGGGCACTGGTAAATAATCTGTAGGAAAAATCTCTCCATTAAAGGGTAACAATAATGAACCAGACCTCTTTGCCTTTCACTAGAAGCACCGAAGTCGAGACAAAAGCCAGAAGGCAAGTTTCGTTGTTATATTTAATTATTTATTTTTTGAAAAAGATATCCTGCCTTTCAAGGTTCGTAGCAGAAGTAAATAAATGACTATTTCAAATAATAATTTTAAAATTACTAATAAAAAATAATGGATCTCTCACTGAAACAGGTAAGGAAATCCATATATACAAAATTGGATGTGTGTGTGTGTATGTTTCAGCATAACTCTGGAATACCTGGAGCAATTTACACCAAACTTGGTACATATATGCCTTACAATCTGGGAACAAATACTGTGGGGGTACGAGCCCCCTAGCACCCCTAGAGGTGGGGTGGGAAGGGGGTGCCATGTAAAAATGATCGAAAACGGCCGATATTAGTGTTGAATCCATAGTTTTCGGGGTCGCTGAGACGAATGGTGACACTCCCGATGTCATTTAAGTCCACGTTCAGCCTCCATCGGCATTCCAGCATATCATTTGGACATTTTGTTTTGCAAAACAAAATGTCCAAATGACATGTTGGAATGGCAATGGGGCCAAACTCGGACTCAAATGGCATTGGGAGTGTCACCATTTGTCTCAGCGACCCCAAAAACTATGGATTCGACACTAATATTGGCCATTTTTGATCACTTTTACAGGTCACCCCCTTCCCACCCCACCCCCACCCCTAGGGGTACTAGGGGTGTCTTACCCCCACAGTATTTGTTCCCAGATTGTAAGGCATATGTGTACCAAGTTTGGTGTAAATTGCTCCAGGCATTCCAGAGCTATGCTGGAACATACACACACATCCAATTTTAGATACATAGATTTGTAAAAGGTTTTACTTTATAATTTTTATACTGTACTTATACTTCTAATTTCCTGTACATAAAATTACTTCAATTTTACACTATAGGTAGAATTCATTCCTTTTCCTGTCTAATAGAAGCTTGGGGTACACAAATACCCAGGCAACGCCAGGTAAGGATAAGCTAGTATCAAATAAAATCAGCAACAAGAGCAATAATCACCTCTAACTGGGCAGAGAGATACTTTTAAAGTAATGGCTCTCTCATATTTAGCAGGGGGAGAACAGCTGTCCCTATTCATCCATTTCTGTGCAGCATCTTTTTCCAGTGATTTGTTTGCTAGTGTCTCTTTAGTTTTCCTTTCTTTGGAAGGGGAGCTATGACTGTGAGCTCCCTTGTGACTGGGAAACAGCGACCATATAAACCACAGCAGCATCAGATTTCCAATGGATTCAATTAGATCACCAAAAATGTCTTCTGAATGTTGTGAGGTCTTCAAGTAACAATCAAAGGTAAGGATGCAGCCAGTTTAGCATCCTCAGCAAGAGAGTTCTTGAGCTGCAGTGCAATGGCCAAAACAAGTCCTGTCTCTACTCCCAACCTGCCTTAGATCATGGGAGGATTCAGAGGAGGGCGTCTGCTGAAGACCTAAGAACAGCTGGTTCATATGGAAAAAGGCAGTCCTGGTCCCATGGAAAAGATATTCTGGTTCCAGAACATGTAGGGCTTTCAAAGTCACAACCAACGCTTTGAAAATGGAGCCGGGAAGCAGATTAAAACCCAGTGATGGACTTACTATTGGAATTATACGTGACGAAGGGCAGTTCCCAGAAGGGTTCTCACTGTTGCATTTTGTGCCCATTGAAACTTCAGAAGCATACCCAAATGCAGAGCATATTGCAAACATTTAATCAGGATCTTGCCAGGGCATGTGTGACTCTAGCTAGATCAGATCCCAGCAGGTACGGTTGCTGCTGGCACACTGACTTACGATGGACAGAGGTAGTCCTGGCCAACTCTGTCATTTGAGCCTCCAGATGCAGCCTTGGGTCCAGAAACAGCCCCAGACTGTGAACTTGCTCCTCGAAGGAGAGTCCAATCTCAATCAAAAACAGGTTGGATCCTTAAAAGGCTGGACCAGCTTTTTCATCAACCAACAGTACTTTCATTGGGCCTAGATTGTCAGATTGTTAGTACGTATTTAATCTTTATTCATTAGTGCGTATGCATTAGTTCAGGACTTCCACAGTTTCCCTGGAGTGTTGCAGAAGGGGGGTGGGGGGAGAAAGAGAAAACACATTGTGTATGATCAGCATATTGATGGTACTGAAGTCAGTCCTGCCAGAGGGAAAACATCTGAGAAGGATTTGGGTGAGGTAGAGGGGAGAGCAGGGGAAGATGCACATCCTATGTATCCCTGATGCACTTGTAAGATTTCCAAGCTGTCTGAGGGTGACATAAGTCAGGAAAAGCTGAATATCCATCAATTAAACCAGTGGTTCTCCCAAGTTTTTAGCACCAGGACCCACTTTTTTCGAATGACTGTTAGGACCCACTTGAAGTGATGTCATGAACCTGCAAGTGATGTCATGGCTGGAAGTGACATCAATTTAGGCTTAAAACACAAGCCACGGTCAGCCAAAGGTCCCATTATACAATGGAATTGTGTTGTTCTTTGGAGTAGCTTGGAAATCAAGCATTCCAGCTCGGATGTCAAATAAAAGCAGAATGCAGATTTGGATCCTTCTCCAACCCCATCCCTCCCCCCTTTGCAGCATGCCGTCTTCCCACCTACACAAAGAGTTTCTCCCACTGGAAGCCTGCCCTGCCCAGCAGCTCTGTACCCTGTATTTTCAATGGCAGCTGAGCTAGGGGCTCTGCAACCCACCTGACTTTGGCTTGTGACCCACCTGGTGGGTCCCAACCCACAGTTTGAGAAATGATTAAATCATGAATTAAATCTCCCTTCATCCCCCACTTTATCTCATATTACGCCAAACCTTTGCCCTTTAATACATACATTCCTAACTAATCTTCTCTATAAGCGGCATATTTTAGTTGCCTTTTTCTAGGGTGACTGCTTTTGGGTGTGTTCGTTTCCTTGGCTGTTCTTCACGGACAAGCTCATCAAGACAAGGAGAAACAGCAAGAGTGGCCTATCACAGGAGGGGTTCTGCGTACAAGTGTTCACTGAGTGTTGATGAAGGATGCTTGGGAAACAGGCTGCATGATAAATGAAGGCATCTGATTATGCTTCTTAAGCTGGAGAAATTAAACAAAAAATCTGCAGTGCCTCTCTGAGCCATTGGGTCTAAACTATTAATAATGTGCTTTTGGCAGTCATACCAAGGTGAATTAATTTTCCCCGAGCAAATAGCCTCAAATACAGGGAGGTTAATAGTGGTTTTGAGTGCAGCTTCACACACCACCTCAAATTTTAATTCCTTCTCAAAGATAAGTCTTGGAGGAAAGCCCAGCCTGCCGTCTTTCCAAACTTGGTACCGTTAGGAAGTGCTTTAGATTTATTTCTGATAGTGCAGGGCTGTGCCATGTGGTGCGGTCCAGGCCCAGGGAGGCACATTCACATGAATACCCTCTCTCCTCCAGTCCAGGTCGGATCAACAGCTCTGCCCCGGGCTGGGTCAACGATTGCCACCCCCTGCGCTGGCTCCATGCCACACCATGCCACATTCCATTTTGGAGTTCTTTTAGCTCAGGAGCAGGAGGAGGGTTGAACGCCGTTCACATGGCTCACCCCTGTGCCGCCGCCCCTGTCCACTGGTGGCAGCTTGGGCAGGCGGGAGAGTGGCGGTGATAGTGGTTCCGCTGCAGCTCTGGCCCCTGCGACCCCCCCCCCCCTGGACTCCCCTTCTAGGCCGGCCACTGCTCCCTCCCTCCTTAAGCTCAGTTGTAGTGGCCTGTACCTTCCTTGAACACACACCCTTCCTCCCTACAGAAATATATATTTTTTTAAAACACCAAAGTTAGGAAAAGCTCAGCAACACACCCTCTGAGACAACTGGAAAACTACTACCTCTTCTGGTGCTTTAGAGAACTGGTGTCTTTGTGTAGGCTTCCTGCTGTATTTGTGGCTTTCTTAGAACAGAAGCAGTTCTGCCTGCTGCCTCCTCAGAGATGGCATGACATTGAAAGCCAGCCATGATTGCAGTGAATTGGCTGCTGGCTGCTTCCCTGTGTATTGCAATGAGGGTGTGTGTGCGCGCATTACTTAACTCACTGACTGTCCTGGAGAAGAAGGGAGCAGTGCAGAAACGCATGGCACTTTTTACTTTTTAAGTCCTTGGGCTTGTTTTTTATTGTTGGATCTGGTGAGCCTACCCTGGCTGTACATCTCTGGGACAGAGCCCAGGGCAGCCCATCATACCAGACTGCTGGTCACAGTGCCAAGCCTTTCTTCAGGTTGGACCTTCGGTTCTAGCTGTAATAGACAAGGATGCAAATGAGCAACATGCCATTTTGTAGCTTCAGGAAATGGATCCGGGCTCTGCCCAAATGGTTCCAAGACTGTTTTTCAGAGATGCACACTTGCCCGAAGGATGAAGATTGACGGGAAGAGAGCTGCTGCTTTCAAAAAAGCAATCAGTGTGTCTCACATTATACAGTCACGTGAGAAGACTTTTACCAAGTTTTCACTGGGTCTCTAATGCCATTTTGTATCACTTATTAGGGAGGCTCTTGAAACAATCTGTTTTGCAAGGAAATCGTATCCTGAATCAGTTTTGCTTAGGCAGGAATTCATGAGTGGGGGATGGAAGTAAGGTTGTTGCTCCTTTGCCAAGTACGATCAAAGTAAATGAGTTGGTGATTTGTTATATCTACACCTACACTGTGACCTGCAGTAGCCCTGTTTATGGGTTGTTATATTGTTTCCTGGGCTCTGTCCTTGAAAGGAATGTGTGTAGAATAACAACAATAGAGCTTTCCTGGTTGCGTTTCATAAGTGGAAACTGTATTAGCAGATGTAGATTTTCTGATATGTACCAGTTGCTGAATGGTCAACTGCAGGAATCAGCAGATACTTTAACCACAGGTTGTTATCAAATCCCTAGCAAGCCAATTCTTGTAATGAAAAGGTGAAATGACATGTCTGCTTTGGAACCTGGAACATCCATCGATATGAACTAAGATTCAGGCCAAGTGACGTTATTTCATTGCCCAGCTGCGGCCAAACTCTGATTTTCAGCATCATCCAGGCCCGATTCTCCTCTGATATATGAGATACTCTATGACAGTACTTCTCAAACCTTTCCTCCCTGCTACCCATCTTCAGCACTGAGCTCGGCAACCTGGAGCAAGTTCTCGCTGACAGGTGTGCTTTCGTCAGTGGGAATGTGACTCAGCCTAGAGATGGGCTTTTAGTATAAAAAATGCCAAACCCTCGGCAACCCAGAAGTTTTGGTGGTTCTGAGCAGCATCCACAACCCACCAGAAATTGGGCAGCGACTCACTTGTGAGTTGCGGACCACAGCTTGAGCAATGCTGTAAGGACACTCCCAGATGCTATCTCCTTGACCTTTTGACTTGACATTGTAAGATGCAGCCAGGAGTGCAGGAAGCAATGCAGGGAAGACATGGGAAGACATGTTTTCCTTCCTGGGACACTATACAAAGTCAGACATGCAGGCTACATAGCCCTGTCGGTTGTGCGGATATTCATGAGACCCACGTAGAGGTCTGTAAAACCCAGACTCAAATTAATAAGTCCTAAGGTTTTCAAAAAAGAAGTATTGATTGCTGGCTCCTTCTCTGGGTGATATTGATGGAGTCAAATAGTTTGTTCCCTAAGGTGATTTTCTGCTCTTAGCCTGCTGTTGTGCAAGAGCTTTCAGTCCTGCGTAATGGAAACAAAATGGTTTAGGGTTGAAAAGATACACTTTGGGAGTTGGTTGCTCGCCTTCCTTTCAACACATTCCCCGTCTCCTAGGATGATTGTGATTCCTGTAGAGAGCATTCTTACCCAGTAACAGCTCAATTGATCACCGGATTGATTTCTTGCATCTGACTCTGTTGAGCAGGATTTTTAAGTCACTCTGCACCTCTCATCCACTTCACACTCCAAGAGCTGCAGTCATGCTTCCCCTCTTGAGTACAGGCGGACAGGCCTTAATATTGCCACTTGAACATTGAACTCTTGCACTTCAGAACCACCTCAGAACCTCTGTTGTTCCTCAAAGAGACATCTTTGTTGAGGGAACTTTTCAGAAACCTTGGAGAAAATACTGTACTGTACAGGTGTGCCCCGGCATCCAAGGGGGTTCTGTTCTGGAACCCCCACAGGTACCTGAATCCGCAAATAAAAAAGGGAAAGGGTTCCCCATGACCAAACGGTCTAGTCGTGATGGACTCTAGGGGGTAGTGCTCATCTCTGTTTCTAAGCCTGTAGAGCTGGCGTTTGTCCGAGGACAAGCTTCCGTGGTCATGAGGCCGGCATGACTATACGCTGTAGTGCACGGAACGCCGTTACCTTCCCACTGAAGTGGTACCTATTTATCTACTTGCATTTTTTAAGTGCTTTGGAACTGCTAGATTGGCAGGAGCTGGGACAAGCAACAGGAGCTCACTCTGTCACTCAGTCTTGAACTCCCAACCTTCCGGTCAGAAAGCCCAGCAGCAGCGGTTTAACCCACAGCGCCACCACGGCCCTGGTGGTGACGCCACCTGAATCCGCAAATACCGGAGCATAAAATGCCCCTGCCCTCTGGAGCATAAAAAAGCATTAAAAAGTCACTTCTGGTTTTAGGAAAAACTAGAACTGACTTTTTTCTGCCCAAACTGCTATTCTGAGCCCTGAAGAGGTGGTGGGTTGATGCATGCTGCATCTCCGGAGCTCAGAAAGAGGCGAGCGGAGCTCAGCTCCCCTCTCCTTTGGAAAGTGCAGGGGGATGTAGGGGCTCCTCTGTACCTGCAGTTAAGTGAAATCATGGATACGGAGTCCATGGATACAGGACCCCCCTGTATTGCATGCTGCCCTGTGCTGCAGCGGATCATCTCTTCTTTGTCTTTTTCTTTCCAACTAACATTTTGTAAAAATCTTAAGAACATAATTACTTAAAAATTACATTTTTAATCATTACTGGTGATTTTTAAAAAGTGCTCCCACACTGCAAATAATGTACAGTATCTCCTTTCTCATAATCCCTTTTTCAGTGCGAAATGTAAACATGTTTAAAGCAAGAGCTTACATTAAAAGTGCTTATAGATGGTCCCATTTTGGTCAGTGCAGGGGTATAATATTCCAGGCCACCATGGGCTGTTTTATTTAGTGCCTCTTGGATGACAGAGAACCAATACATGTAGTGACTATCAGCCAAATCAGAGCTGTTATGTATGGCACCAATGCCCATCACGATGCCAGTGATGTCACAAAGTTTCATGATGTCATTTCCAGGTTCTCCCAGGGGGAGGAACAGCCAGGTGCATGCACGGTCAACGCTGCCTCATCCTCTGGGGAGAGCCCAGAAGTTTCTGTCCTTCTGCCACATGCAGCATGAAGGCAGTCGTTTCTGAGCTCACCCTGGAGGGGGGCACTTCAGCTGCTTTGCACGCACCATTGCTTCTCCTCTGGAGGCTCCTAGCCAGTGCCATCACTAGGGTTTGCGCCACCCGGTATGGGAGGTCAGCATGTCATAAGAACATAAGAACATAAGAAGAGCCATGCTGGATCAGGCCAAGGGCCCATCTAGTCCAGCTTCCTGAATCTCACAGCGGCCCACCCCAGGTGCCCCAGGGAGGCAGGAGACAACAAGATGCTTGCATCCTGTTGCCACTCCCTTACACCCGGTACCTGTAGCCCACCACCTTTGTAAGGAGGTTGCACAATCCATCATTGCCTATAGCCCACAATGGATCTTTCCTCCAGAAATCGGTCTAATCCTCTCTTAAAGACATCAAGACCAGATGCCATCACCACCTCCTGTGGCAAGGAGTTCCACAGATTAACTACCCGCTGGGTAAAAAAGTACTTCCTTTTATCTGTTTTAACTCTCCCAACCCTCAGTTTTAGCGGATGCCCCCTGGTTCTGGTGTTGTGAGAGAGGGAAAAGAACATCCCTCTATCAACTCTATCCCTTCCATGCATAATTTTGTATGTCTCAATCATGTCCCCCCTCAGGCGCCTTTTTTCTAGACTGAAGAGCCCCAAACGCTGCAGTCTTTCTTCATAAGGGAGGTGCCCCAGCCCCGTAATCATTTTTGTCGCTCTCTTCTGCACCTTTTCCAACTCCACTATGTCCTTTTTGAGATGCGGCGACCAGAACTGGACACAATATTCCAGGTGCGGCCTTACCATTGCTTTGTACAATGGCATGATAATATTGGCTGTTTTATTCTCAACCCCTTTTTTAATTACCCCGAGCATGGAATTGGCTTTCTTAATTGCTGCCGCACACTGGGTCGATACCTTCATGGAATTGTCCACCAGCACCCCAAGATCTCTCTCCTGAGCTGTCACAGACAGCTCAGAACCCATTAGCCTATAGGTGAAGCTTTGGTTTTTGGCCCCAATGTGCATCACTTTACATTTGTTTACGTTGAAACGCATCTGCCATTTGGCTGCCCATTCCCCCAACTTGGAGAGATCCTTCTGGAGCTCTTCACAATCCTCTCTGGTTTTCACCACCCGGAAAAGTTTTGTGTCATCTGCAAACTTGGCCACCTCGCTGCTTATCCTTGTCTCTAAGTCATTTATGAATAAGTTGAAAAGCACGGGCCCCAAGACAGATCCCTGGGGCACTCCACTTTTCACCTCTCTCCATTCTGAAAATTGCCCATTTACCCCCACTCTCTGTTTCCTGTCCCTCAACCAATTCTGGATCCATAAGAGGACCTGCCCTCTTATTCCCTGACTGCGAAGTTTCTTCAGCAGCCTTTGGTGGGGGACCGTGTCAAACGCCTTCTGAAAATCCAGGTATATGATATCCACAGGTTCACCCACATCCACGTGCCTGTTGACCTTTTCAAAGAATTCCAAAAGGTTTGTGAGGCAAGACTTACCCTTACAGAAGCCATGCTGACTTTCTTTTAGCAGTACTTGTTCCTCTATGTGTTTTAGGATTTTATCTTTGATAAGGCTTTCCACCATCTTACCCGGAACAGATGTTAGGCTGACCGGCCTGTAGTTTCCAGGGTCCCCCCTTCTCCCTTTTTTAAAGATTGGCGTGACATTGGCTATCCTCCAATCCTCTGGCACCGTGGCCGTTTGAAGGGACAAGTTGCATACTCTAGTTAAGAGGTCAGCAACTTCGTTCTTTAGTTCCTTAATAACTCTTGGATGTATACCATCTGGGCCTGGTGACTTATTTATATGTAGTTTATCAATTTGATCTAAAACATCTTCCTTATTCACCATTATCTGCTTTAATTCCTTAGTTAGGAAGGGCTGTTCGGGCTGTGGTATCTGCCCAAGTTCTTCTGCTGTGAAGACGGACGCAAAGAATTCATTTAATTTCTCTGCAATCTCCAAGTCCCCTTTTATCTCATCTTTCCCTCCCTCACCATCCAGCGGGCCAACCGCCTCTCTGGCAGGTTTCCTGCTTCTAACATATTTGAAGAAGCTTTTATTATTCCCCTTTATGTTGCTAGCCATGCGTTCCTCAAACGCTTTCTTGGCCTCCCGTATCACCTTCTTACTTGTCTTTTGCCAGAGTTTATGTTCCTTTTTATTCTCCTCACTGGGGCAAGACTTCCATTGACGGAAAGAAGCTTCCTTGCTCTTTACAGCTTCTCTAACTTCGTTTGTCAGCCATGCAGGTACCCTCCTGGACCTTGTTGAACCCTTCTTTCTTTGCGGTATACACTCCCGCTGGGCGTCTACTACTGTCACTTTAAACAGCCTCCACGCAGCCTCCATGTCACCTCCATGATGGACCTCCTTCTGTACCAGACCATACAGAATAAATTACAACATGTTCTGTACAAACTAAATGTAGTGGCATCATTAAGATTTATTTATTTTAAAATGTAACAATAAAGGTTACCCAACAAATCAGTAACTGACAAAAAACCAGTGGCCAACTTGATGACACACAACTAATAAGACTTCTAGTATTAGACTTCTAGTATTAGCTCTGATACAGGGAAATGAGAGCTGACTCCTACTAACACCTTGTTGGTTCTCTGCTGTGTCGTAACAACACCTCATTGGCTCTCAGAACAATCAGTTTCATTGGTCAGTTTTGAGTTAAGGAAATCCACTTTTTGTTACAGAAAGCAGTTGTGCATTCTTTTTTAATTTTTTTGGATATAACCTAATAGAATACAGATACTTCCCTTTTTAGCCATACCAGACACTGTTCCAGGACCTCTATTCAGAGCACGTTACCATAGTCTTTCGGGACTGAAGGATGCCAGTAACAGATACTTCAACACAGTTTGTTTCATTGCATTCTGCTGTAAATTGATATGTAACATGATGGCATTATTTGAAAATAACAAGGTTTTACATTTTGGGGCAGGAGTAGTGTCACCACCACCCCAGTGCATCACCTGGTGTGGCCTGCACCCCCCACATCCCCCATACTGATGCCACTGCTTCCAGCTTGCAGAGGGGTATGAACAGGACGCGGGGGATCAGCCACAATGCACGCCTCCTCTCTAACTGGGATGGAGTTAGACCTTGGGGCAGTCTTTCTCCTTGGCGGAGCCTCCGGGCTGAGTGCCCCAATGGCTCCACCCTAGTTATGGCTCTGACCCTAGTCCTATCTCAATCTCTGCACAATGATGCAGCAGTACGGGCATGCGTAATGCTGCATCCTGCTGGGGATTTTTGGCTGCTGGAGATCTTCTCAAGGTAAGGGATCATTTGTCCCTTGCTCTGGAGTAAGCCTCAGCAGCCGCAACAGGTCAACTGGAACCTGTGCTTGAACTGATCGGTGCATTGATCGCAAAGTCGGGGAAGAACCAGCTGATCTGATCCCTCTCCCAGGCCAGTTCTGCACATCTCTTCCCCATTCTGCATTCCCCATGTTCATTCCCCATGTTCAAGTCTCTCCTCACCATCCAGCCATCCCTGCACTAGACTTACCTGCTCCACTGGGCCTCTGTCTTTTCACCAGTGCAGCGGGAAGGCTCCAGCCTTTCTCCCTAAGTACCTGGGCCTTGGGCTGCTGCAGAGTGCTTTATGCATTCTTGCAATAGCAGATGCCATTCTGGAGTGATCCCTCAGTAGAACTGGGCAGAATGTGAGCTTCAAGTCAGGATTTTCCTGATTCAGATCTTGCTTCCTCCATGAACTCCATAGGTGTGATATGGGGATAGTAATGCTTATCTTACAGTATTGTTGTGAAGACAATATTGGATGCCATTTGTACCCTCAAAAAGCACTGTACAAATAAGTGTGTGTGTGTGTGTGTGTGTGTGTGTGTGCGTGTGCGTGTGCGTGTGCGTGTGATAAATGATAAATATTTATTTTATAAATACTGTTGATAATTTAGCAATTGGAATATTTTACCAGATATATTATCTGCAGTTTTGCCACCTCTTTATCTTTAGGTTCAAATGACCACTGGAGGAGGTTGTTTATGGAGGAGCCAAATAGTAGACATTTGTAACTGAGCCAGTGCATAAATGTGTATTTTCATATGTATTATGAAATAGCTGTTCATAACTATTATGTATGTGAAGTGTGTGATCTTTCATAATATTTACTGTGTTGTGCATGTTTGTGAAGAGAGAGTTTCTGGTGATCTGTTCAAAGGTTTGTATGAGTATGCCTGTTGTGTTGGTTGCGTATGTTCCTGCTTGCTGTTTTGCCCATTGACTTAGTGATGATGCGATTTTACTTTATATTTAATTATGTTGACTCCTCAGGGAATCTCTTGGCACAAAAGCAGCTAATTTCCCTCTCTCCATTCAGGAGCATTGACTTTTCTCTGTCTAAAAGATATTGATTTCTTGAGCCCACATTTAACTTGCTGTTTCTTAACAGAAGTCAAAGAGAAAGGACTTGTGAGGGAAATTTATGGCAGTGTAAAAGAGAATTGGAGATGCTGATGGATTAATTTGTGCCAAGGCAAACGAAGGCATCCAAACCTGGGATCTCCATATATTTTTTTTAGTGCCAGGGCTTAACCTAGCAACATGTGAAGAAAGAAAAGATGCAACTTCTTTTGAGTTAGAGCGGCAGTTCCTAAAAGTTTTGGTGCCGTGACCCACCTCATTGTGACAGTCCTGGTAATTCCGGCAGGTGCCCCAAAGGAGGAAGCCCTCCAGTTTACACTGGGCTGCAGACCCACTCTGTCAGCTTCTGTGGGCCTCAAAATGGCCTGCGAAGCCTCCAAAAGCCATTTTGGGAAGTCTTTCCTCAGGAACATTCATCTGATAAATTGGAATACTTTTTTTTTAAATCATTCTAGGTTTTTGTCAGATGATTTTATCTCATGCTTGCTCTTATAAAACATACTTTTATTGTATTTTATTTTTGCTCTGCTCTTTTTATCATATCATTGTAGATTTGGATTGTTTATTGGGTGATTTTCCAGTATTTGTGCTTTTCAGTTTTTAGCCAATTCGTAATTATTTTTTTAGTTTAAAAGGAGGTCTAAAACTCCATTTGCTACTCTCGATATATTAAAAATGAATCCTGGTTCAAGGGCCTTAGGGTTTTCTTGTTAAGTTCACACTTGCCCTTTTAAGGTAAGCGTTGATGCAAGCCAGAATCTGCGCCAGCTAGAATTTGGCCTTGGCCTAACTCCAAGCAGAGCTGTAGCTCTTCTCCACATGTACTCTTAACTACTACAATAATCAGGTTCTTCAGGGTATCCCAATAGGAAGTGGCTGCATCCCTTGAGACCACTTGGATAAGTCCTTCTGTGGGTATCACCAGTGTTGAGACTTGGCTAGCAGCAAGGCAGGGGAGGGGGCGGTGCCACTGTTGTGGAACTCCCCTGTGAATTGGGGCTAGCCTTTCTTTTTGTCTTAGTGCCCTAAGACTTTCCTTTTTGTCTCTGGTTTTTTCCACTTTGCTACATTTGAATTGATGCTGTTTGTTCTTAATGTGCTGTTTATTCTGCTTGTGTTTATTCAGGTACTCCTTTCAGGATGAGGAAGACATGTTTATGGTGGTGGATCTGCTTCTCGGAGGAGACTTGCGTTACCATCTGCAGCAAAATGTTCGCTTCCAAGAGAACACTGTGAAACTGTTCATTTGTGAGATAGCATTGGCCCTGGACTATCTCAAGAGCAGGAACATTATCCACAGGTGAGCCTTATGGAGATATTTTACTTGGGTACCAATCTTACCGTGAGAAGTGACCATTAATCCTGCAAATTGTCTATAATGACAAATCGTAATAGCACTTTCTAACATACATACTGTATCTTTGTAGATGAATAAACAGCCAGCCCTAACTTGCTCTATCATAATTAAAGCATAATATCTGCCTATCTGAGTTACAGATATATCTACAGATATATCCAGATAATATACGTATTAGATATATCTCTAATGGCATACCAAGTTCCAAATACATTAGCTTTATCTTATTGGAAGATGTTCCCTTTCTTTTTATCATTTTTCCATTTCTACATCTTTTACAGCTCTGCTACACAACATCCACAATATCACCACACAACATCTACTACACAACAGCCACAACATCCATTTGTGTCAGGGTGTTACAATATTGATAGTTTCCTTTTTAATTCTTTCATAGTATAATCTAGACTGTGCAATTCATCTTTATTGTGATTGCTACACACTGTGTTTTTGTTTTAAAGATTGTGAACTCTTTTGGGGCAGGGAGCCATTTAACTTCATTATTATTTGCCTGTAAACCACACCACTTGGCGAACTTTTTGTTGAAAAGTGACACTGCATATAAATACTGTTTGTTTGATGGTTTAATTAATGTTTCCATTGCGCTAGGAACCACAGTCCAAAGATCTGTTTCCTGGCCCCTGCCATTTTGGACTCTTTTTTTGGACTCTTTTGGACTGTATTATGTACAGTTAGGAGAGAGGCAGGGTCTTCAACGGTCAGAAGAGACTCCTTTGTTTCTTGCCTACTCAAAAATGGCACTGGAAATGTGAAATGCTGGGGAAGGTATCTTTCTGGTGCTGGATATCCTGTTTGCCAAATAGCCATTTGCCCATAATATGTGGATTTGTGGTCCATAAATTTAAAATGATAATTTTTATTGTCACATTTAGCGTATTCACATGATGTCTTCTGGGCTGATTTCCATGGAAATCCATGAAAGGAAAAATGTGTAATCCAGATGAATCATTAATGCTCATAGATCACTTGATGATAGATCACCCTTCATGATGAGACCTTTGGCTGCAGGTTTCTTATTTCAACATAGACAATACTACAGAAGATTACAGAAGAATCCTAACTGGGCTGCCTGCCAGTGGATGTGAGTTCTGCTGGCCAAAGTACTGACCCATTAGTGGGAGTGACAGTCTCTCTACGGGCTGACACTTCTGTGGTGCGTATGGAGAGTCACGAGTTCAATCACTGGCAGCTGCGTGTACCTATTGGTGGTGATGACCCTGTCTTCCAGAGATGGTAGGCAATGGAGGGGGCAGACAGATGGGTGGACTGGGACAGAGATTGGGGCCTTGGGGTGCGTGGCATAGCAGGTATTGATGGTAATGGCTCCACCAATATCCTCTGCTCCATTTTGGCCTTGACACGCCCCTTGTTCATTCCCAGACTTACCCCAGTAAAAACGCTGGCACGGGTCTGAATAGACCCATAGGGACCCATGGTGTCTGGCCACCTGCAGGATGCAGTGCAGTTTGTGGTGATGTTCCTGCTCCCTGCAGGAAGCCTTTACTCAGGATTATGCCCTAATTTGATGACTTTGAGCCCTTTCATTTTCAGATGAGTAATGCTTGTCAATTTTCTGGTCACCACATGAAGAACTACAGGCATGCCTCAGTATCCTCTGGAGTTCCGTTCCAGAACCTCCCACGGATATCTGAAACTGTGGATACTGGGAACGCATTTTTTAAGATAGGGGAACATCAGTGGTTTTGCCGCAACAATATATAAAAAAAGATTTGTTTAATGTTCCCCTATCTCTTAAATAGGTGTCCTGGTATCCACTGTGTCAGTGGATAATTGAAACCTTGGATACCAAATCTGTGGATACCAGGGCATCCCTTTTTGTGCCCCCAAGGGATTATGGGTGTTTCCCCCCTTGGAACAGGAAACATGTATGTTATTTCAAACATTGCTTTTGTCACTCTCCTCACTTTCAACATTGCTTTTTATGTGGGAGGGCAGGTCTTTGAGAAACAACCCCAAAACCTTGCTGATTGAGCATAGTTCTTTGCATGGTGCTCTGGTGTATGACCAATATTGATAGTATATTCCTTTGACAGTCATTAATACATACAAGGTTACAATGTGTTATCCCAAGGACAAGTTCAGTGAAACTCTTTGGAGGTTTGAAGTTCAGTCAAAAACTGCAACTATTAGAATTCTGGCTTGAGTCAATACTGTAGGATTCAGTTCTAAATGGATAATTGTATCCCATCAAAACATTATTACTTTCCACTTCACCTGTTTTTATGCAGTGTGAATGCCATAATACCCTAGAGCTCTGGGAATAGAAAATCCTTGCAGAGGAAATGCAAATTAAGATTTTATGAAAGTGATGAAGTTTGAAATATTGGTATACCAAGTATAGTAGTGTTAACTGTAGCTATAAAATTAATCAAGCAAAGTATTTTGTACTTGGGGCTCTAGAAACACTTTTACAAGTGTTTTACACTGTATGATGAATTAAAGTGGGTTGCAGACCCCAAAAAAGCATGATGAATACAGATCAATCTTTAATAAACAAGCTTTTTCAAAAATCTAAATTAGACTTAGATTTCTAAATCTAATTAGATTCTCACTTTAAAAATTAGCTGGAGTAAAATGAAATCTGAAACAATACCAGCATGTTAAACTCTACACATAGTCTCTAAAAATTTGGACTCAACCAAAATATGGGTACTTCTTTCCCCTTTTTTACATATATTCGCCCCATTTGCAGACTGCAAGGATGGAGTCATTTTGGAACATTTTTGAAGGGCTTCAAAGCATGTGAAGCTTACGGCAGCTGTGCTCCTAGGAGTCCCAGCAGCTGATAGCCAATATTTTTTTCAACACAAGTCCCTAGAACGAAGTCACAAAGAGTATGTACATGATTTTTGAAGTGCAGTACTTTGTCTGAAGTGAATAAGGGCGCAATCCTATCTTGAGCCTCCAGAGTGGCCCTTGCACCAGTGGAAGGTGTCACAAGAGCACAGTACAGTACTCTGGGACACCCAACAAGTAAGCAGCGCGGGTGGAGTGGCCTGTGCCGTCCCACCAGCACTGCATCCAGCCAGCTGGCTGCTGGCCCACACAAGTAAGGTGCTGAGCAGCTCAGGGACTGTAAGCAAGGCGGGAGGGTGGATTAGAGGTGGCAAAGGAGGGTTTCTGGTCTGGATGGAGGTGGAACGGGATGAATCGAGCCTCCTCCCCTGTATCCTAACTCCCCACTTGGGGTAGCCAACATTACACCAGGCTACTTGGACCTCTGTCAGCTGTATAACTGGGGGAGATCCAAGAAGCCCCATAGAGCTGGCTGGGGCATTATTGGATGTAAGGAAAAAAAATCCCCTTACCTTGAAGAGACCTCCAGCCTTCTTCTAACCTGTACTGGTTACAGCACAGGCCAGATGACCTGGCTGCACCAGAGCAGGTTAGGATTGGGCAGCCAGTAAGTTATTACAGACTTCCTACTAGACTGTGGGACTTAACGCATCCCTAGAATCCAAAAGATACGCTCTTGTGTGTCTTATGGATATTTATTATTCTACTAATGAAGTAGCATGGACATTTAACTTTCCTTCTCATTAAGAAGCTGATTTGCCCATCAGCTATTAGCTGTTGCTTATAGCATGTTCTGGGCACTGTTTCAGCCCTATTGCTTTGCATATTTATTTGTAAATAAGCCCTCCTTTAATTAATGGCCTTGTTTCCAACCTTGCAATCTTCGCTTTCCAATGACTAATATTATTTAGTATCTATGCATGTGTTTGGAGACTCCCTAATAGAAATCATTTTTTTTTTGTAAGCCCATATAATCCTGCTGTACACGTGAGTTGCATGACTAAGAAAGGGTGCGGTCACAACTGATAGCCCAGGGGTACTCCATAAAGCACATTTGTGCCTCCTTGGGAGCCGGCTAGGTCAGCACGGAGGCCTGTGCTGGCCATGAACGGTAAGGGTAAGAAGCAGACTGATGTGGGTGGGAGAGGAAAGGTGGTGAATTTGGTGTTTAATGAGAGAAGTAGTGATGTTTAAAACCATTGTTGGAAGTTTGCAAATATAGGATACCCGGCAAATGAACTTGGCCTGGAATATTTCCTTTCTGCAGTTTTCATTTTGAAACTTCTGTCTGTAGGACAGACACCTCCCAACTACGACCCATGGCCCAGATCCGGTGCCTGCTGGAAGCCTTCCCCTGCATGAACAGAGCTTACCATTCTGTGGGGGATTCCCTCTTTTTTGCGTGTGATCACTCCCAAACATGGTGCCTGCCAGCTGCTTCCATGTTGTGGTGCCCAGCAGGCTATAACTGGATTTCGGGGCAGAGGCGGCTGGCCAGCACCATGCTGGGGGCGACTGTGCACGAAGAAGAGGTGCTCCGCCCCCGTTCGATCCGGAGACTGCGTTTTCAGTGCGCAGTGGTCTCCAGTTTGGAAACCGCTGCTCTAGGACAAGATTGCAGTTGTCTTATTATAGCTCCTGTGTGTGTTTCTTTCTTTTTTTTTTTCAAATGATCTTTGTCATACATGACCTTTTTAAAATTGTACGGCTTTCCTTTCTTTGTAATGTGTTTAACTGTCGGCCTCTGGACAAATTCGACGGCCTATTTCATGCCTCTGTAACCAGAGGAGCCTTCAAAACAAAACAGTGTGGTAATGATGGTATAAGCTTAGCTTTTTCTGCTCTGCACCTGTTCACACAGTTACCAAATAATGAATGAGGATGAATTACACTGGGTGAGACACAGAATAAGGTCATTTTGTATTAGGTAGCAAAGGTCTGAAGTGTGTGTTGAGTATATGAGCAAAGACGAATAGTGCTATATGAATAACAATGTTATTTACAAGATGTCGCTAGGAGTTCTTTGAATTCAGATTGTATTGGTTGTGTTTACATTACTGCCAGCAGGAGAATTTCTCATAAGGTAGTCATATAATTTCCGTAATCTCAAAACACATTATATGTGGCTTCTTGCTGAGGAGGAGGAGGACAGAAGTGCTTTCTTGACCACATCTCTAACTCTTTTGGATTGTGAAGCTTTAAGGACCAAATTGCTTGCTCTGTTAGGGCAGGCATTCCTTATCATAGATGGCTTGCACTGTTCGCTTGATAAGCTTGCTGTTGATGGATAGGGTGACCAAGTGATGCAGAAGCCATCATGATAAATGTAAGGAGATATAAATTGGTGCCTGTAGTATGTTGCCTCCTTTGTATAATGAGTTACTGGACCGTTTGAGATCAGCACTCACACATTATTTCAATGTCTATCAAGATAATTTTATTGGCACAAGATGCAGAGCGATTGATTACTTGGCCAAAATGTTATTACTTTTCTTACTGGCCCATCTCTTGCTAAGGCTCATGGGATGTCTTCTAAGGAAAACAGCAATAAGAAGACTAAGACTAAACGTTCTCTCCCTGTTCTTTTTCAAAGGAGAAAGAGGAGAGGGGTGATGGTCAACTTTGGGGTGGACTAGACAGAGGAATGGGTCTGGAAAGGGAGAACTTACAGCTAGACCAATGGTTCTCAAACCTTTTATCACCAGGAACCACTTTTAGAATGTCCAGGACCCACCAGAAGTGATGTCATGGCCAGAAGTGCTGTCACTGTGATGCCAGAACCTGCTGCTTTCTTGAGAATGCAGCAATAAGTTGGGTTATTTCTCAGCCATTTTCCAATAGCAAAATGCCTCAAAAAGAAAAAAAAAAGCCTATTTACAATCTTGACACAAGCAAAACAACCACACAGTTCTCCCCCTTTCCAGCATCCCATCTTCCCATATTTTCAATATGACTGCTCTAGGTGCTTCATGACCCACCTGAAATTGGCTTGTGACCTACTGGTGGGTCCTGACCCACAGTTTGGGAATCACTGAGCTAGAGGATTCATTCAGGTTATGAGCTTCACTGCATGGGAACTTGCTGATTCCCTGTTTTTTTCTATGAATGCAAAGCCATAAAATAGATAAGGAAAAAAACTACACTTTATTGTTACACAATATGAGTTATCATTTGAGAACAAGGACTCTTTTTGTGGGAGGGGGGGAGAAAGTAGTGCCTGAATTCAGTCTGTCACATGCTTCTTGCCGTCTTTCCACAGAACATGGTATAGTTTTGAACTTTTGAAGTCCCCAATTCCCCCCCCCCCGAATGAATACGTGCAAGTAAATTTTCTCTCCAAGACAAAAATGTTGACAAAAAAAGAATCCTTGACACATGCAGAATCATTTGCAACCATTTTTTGTTCTGAAATAATCTGCTTCTGGAGGATGTCAATCATAATTGTCATGAGGTGGCAGCTGACAAAATAAAATTGCTATTAGGGATATAGCTTGAAACGTAGCTACTGACTTAAAAAAAATTACTCCATTGTCTTCACTATATAACAAAATTGTCTTACATCTCTATTTCTTCCCATCTTTCTGAGTTACTGATCCTGTACCCAGATCATCGATTTATCCTTATTATAGAGAATGTAACCTGGCAACACTGAACACCATAGTTATAAACTAACACCTTTGCATTTCTCCCCATACTCAAATATGATTTTCCAACACCCAGCAAAGTGGAGGATGTCACTGTGCCTTCTCAGTACCCGCTGGGTAGGAACAAATCAGTCTAACAACTAAAATACAGGTTGGATGGAAGGAACTCTTGCGCTAAAATGGGACTGTGTTCTGGCTGAATTAAGGGCGTACAAATGTCTTTTTGATTTGTCTGTGCTACCGTTTTGCTGTGAATTGCAGTGATAGGGTCCCATCTATCCTGGATTAGATACGGCCACGTCTTGGAATATATTATTCACTGCCTTGTATTTCATCCAGTAAACATATGTCTGTACTACTCACAGGTCCACCAAGACCAAGCTCTTAATTTTCCTAAGGTAACAATAAGTCAATGTGCTTATTAAGACCAGCTAAAATGTCAACGCTTTCCCAGGACTCGCCTTCAATCTGGATGTTAAAAAAAAAAAAATCGTAGGTCTGCACTTTGTAAAATGCAGCGGAGGAAATGTTTTGCAGACTTAATTCGATTCAACTGTGCTAGAGGCAAAACAGATGTAAGTTTGCAGGAATAGAAAGGCAACCAGAAGAAAATAGAAAATTGGGATCCATCTCTCGTTGATTTGTGTGTTCTGATTACCACCGCCTTTGCTAAGCTTCCAAATCTCTTGCAGTACCTCAGGAGTCTCTGAATTTCGTCTGGTGGAAGAAGTGGCTTGTTGAGAAGCAGGGTAGCCAGGCTGCTCTGATGCCCCTTCCCACACACAGCCTCCCTCTCAGGAAAGAAAAGCTGACCCCCCTGTTCCTGGGTCTGGGCTTGTTTTTTGTTTTGCTCTTTTCAGTCTACAAACTGCAAACTTTGCCAGTTTAATGATGGGACTGATGGGATTGCTCTTGAGTAGTTTTCTCTCTTTTGGGACATTTCTAGTTATTGCATCTGGTTTGGTTGAGGTATCAGTATCTTTTGTGTTTATCCAGGAAAGCGCAGGCACTTTAGTACCAGCCTTTATATCACAAATTGTACTTTTCTACCATTTGGTTCAGTTCCTTTTCCTTGTGGGTTTTTAATAAACTGGTTATATTTTGATTCTTTGCCTACTTCGTCTATGTTCAGCGGTATTTCACTGGGTGTGACATCTGATCGCTCGCAGGCAGAGTGGTTCCCCTCTCCGTGTGCCTCTTCCGTACTTGTGACCCCTCTCTTTGTGCCTTTTTCAGTCTGACTGCTATTTGTGCCACAGTATATATGCTAATGCAAGGACATCTTAAATTTGCATACTATTGCACAATGCCTTTAGGCCATTTTCTCTGCATCTGCAGATGATAGCTCTTTGAGTTCGCAAGCAGATATGTGTCTTCTTGCATAGCTCTCAAAAGTGAACAGCAGGATTCAATTTCAAGGAGACAAAAAAGCTTCAGGGACTGGCCTGTTCTGGTTGCTCACTATTTTCATATTAACCATTAAAAGCAATTTGAACACTCATTAGACCATCTCTAGGCAGGCTATCTTCCCCTTAAACTATAAGTTAATTTTGTGCATACCTGTTAGAAAGAAAGAAACTAACCACAGGGTACAATATGCATTAATACCTGGTTAGTCTCTCCCCCCCACCAGACAATGTAAACAAGGTTCCTGCATGTTAGGGGAACATTCAACTGATTAAGCCATTTGGGCCAGCAATATGATTTTGTTCCGGAGTGGGGGAGGGGACAATCCAACATAATATTGCTTAAGTCCATTTATTTCAGTTAACCTTTTGTTGGACCCTATGTGATCTTGAACACCAGGTTAAAATTGCTGAGCTACAAAAGTCACTAGTGGAGGCAGGGAAGCACATGCTTTTTGGAAGCCTTGACACAAGGTGGAAAACAGATTATATAAATGAGCTAAATGTAACATGATGAAACAGCTTTGGCCACCTGGAAGGTTTTGCCAGTCTTATAATTAACACCGTTCCCAAAGGGGGTGGCATTAAATTGATAAAAGAGCACCTTCACTGTAGAGTACAACATCTGTACTTGGCATCCTCAGGGGATGTGCAGACAACTGTTTACTTTGTAGGAACAAAGCCCTGTGGGGATCACTGTGAGTCAGTCTTGTGTTTTTTATTTTTTAAATATCAGCAGACTTGCCATCAGCTGAAGTGGTGGGAAAAGGACTAAACAGCCTAGACCCTAGACAATAGATGCTGACTTGCATGCGCACATTACCCTTGCTTGTGCAGTCATTTATATAATGGCAATGTCGAAAGCACTGTCTCCCCTCCCCTTTTGGCAGTGAAGGGGTGTCAGTATGCTTGCATGGTGTTTTCCATGTTGCCTGTCCTCTGTATTAAATTACAAGGCACTTGGCTAAGACTCATGGCAGGTGCTAGGAAGCAATGTAAGTAGCCCCATTAAGCTCAGGTAATGTCTTGTAAAGTCAATCATGTGTATAGAGCAGGCATATCAGTTGTCTTTGTGTTCCAATAAAAAAAAAGACAGGAATGTTCACTTCTGTCTGCTCTTCTGGAAAATTAGTCTTCCCTCCTCATTATTGAGATATGAAATCTCCTGCTATGGAAACCAAAACCTGTCAAAAATCTCAAGTGGATAGCATCTCTGTGGTTTTTAAATGATTAACCCAGGCAACTGTTAATGACAGTTGGTATGTTATGTAAACTGTAGTATATGTTCATGCAAATTCTTCCCTGAAAAAATGTAATCATATTGTCACCAACTATGACATGGGTCATAAAACATTTGGAAAGCTAATTCTTTAAGCATAGTTAAAATACGTTACACCATTTTTGATGTACAGTGTGGTGGGTAATACTACAGCATAAAAAGTTGAACTGAAAGCATTCAGGGTCTTATAGTATGATCTTCTATACACTTGGGAAAGCAAAAGAAAGGGACTATAGCAGTAGTGTCATTCAAATGATTTAGGAACAGGAACTCATTGATTTAGGAACAGGAACTCACTTTTGATCGGCACTTGTCGGGGTCCGCCCACCGGAAGTGACATCATAAGCCGGAAGTGAGGTCATGGCCGGAAGTGAGGTCATGGCCGGAAGTGATGTCATGGCCGGAAGTGAGGTCGTCAGGCAGGACGTCTTGTCATTGTAACACGATAAAATGACATGAACTGTAAATTGGCACTCTTGGACAACAGCAATTGTACAACCATGAAACATCCCTGACCTCGAGTACTTTGTGTGCAACAATGGAGGAGATTACGCTAGAGGGAGCGAGGCACCCAAAAGAAATAACGAAATAATAAAATGAATGGACTAGAAATGACTTTTTTCAGTGAAATTCTTTACTGTATCCATGTTTGTCTTTGTTACATGATTGACTGAATGAACTTCCCGTACATGAATGACGCTTCCCCACCCAAATGATCTTCGGTAAATTCCACGATAGAATTTCCTCCTTTTTACATGACTGACATTCCCAACATGATCAACTAAAACAGTAAGTTTAGAAGTTGTAAAAGACCTATAAAAGGCTATGCCACATGTAATTTGTGCCCTTAAAGTCTGCATTAAAGCTTCAAATTAACATCAAGTCCAGCGCTGGTGTTTTTCTTAATTGCTGGAATGCTCTCTGGACTGGTGCTCTCCCTGGTCACCTACGAGAAAGAGGGAAAAAAGGAAGCAAGCAATTTTTCTCATTCAGTTTATCTATCGCTTTTGTTAAATGCTCTTGCTCACGTGTTTTGCAGTTCTCTTTGCAGAGATCATGAGCCCTCGATTTAAAGTGTTCCCAAATTTTTTTCCTTAAAGAACCTTGTTTATCTTTCCCATTTCCCACAACCTGAAAACCTGCCCACTCTTTTGACACATGAATACCTTTCTCTTTTACGAGGTGGCTGTAGTTTGAACAGTAAGTGCAACCTAACTTTTTGTTAGAAACTTCCAGTCCGTCATAGTTTCCTTTGAACCTAGTATATTGTCCCTCTGTCCAGCACTCAGGTAGATTATCTTTAGTATTGGAGCTTCTACCATGTTGCACTTCAACAATTTCAGCACTTGACGTGCTGCTTTCTTCAGGTTGGATTGGTTCTACTTGTTGTGACTGTGACTGTGTTGGGTCCAATTCTGACACAACAGAATCTGATTTTGGTTTTTTAGCAAAGAATTGTGTCACACTCTGTTGCCTTTTCATCCTTTTAACTTTTCAACAGCCACTGTAATAAAAATAAGTAAAAGACTTCAGTTGTGGTCCACATGTGTAACTCCTATCATCTCACTCCCTGCACACAAAAATGTATGCACTCAGAGCACATGCGCCCACAGACACAGAAGGGAAAAAAATCCTCTCACCTGACCAGATTCTTGGTTTTGATCCTAGGTGCTTTGACACCACCACTGCTGATGGTGTAACGACTGAGATGATATCCTCTCCCAGGGACTGGAGTAGTGATATATGCTGTGTGAAGAAAGAGAGCTGTCAGAAAGTGCCCAGTCCAAATGACATTAAGAGACTGCATGAAAAAAGCCCTTTGAGGCCAATCCCCCCCCCCCCCGCTTTCACCAGACTCAGATCACCACCCAGCAACAGAATGAAGTTCAAAACGCCCCCTAGGGAGAGTAAACCCACTGAACAACGTTTAAAAAGTACTGCTATTCCCACGTAAAGCTGAACCAGCAGAATATTAGACAGAGCAGACCCACAGGAATTCCTTACAACCAAGCAGGCAAGTGTACAGCGTTTCAGAAGTAGGAACAAAACCACAGCAGGGATTCCCTTCCTTCCAGCAGACCCCAGACACCGCACACAGTTCAGTACATGTGTGATCATCTCCATTTTAAGGAGCCAGCAGCTGATTTTTAAGGTCACCCACCAATGCAAAAAATACAA
>JAJKFI010037260.1:0-28460 GCA_029204185.1 Lerista edwardsae
CATCCATCCATCCATCCATCCATCCATCCATCCATCCATCCATCCATATTTTTATGCTACCCTTCTTCCAAGGAGCTCAAGGTGATGCTCATAATTCTTCCCTTTTTTTGTCCACTTCAAAAATTATCTAAGCCAGCAATTTTTACATGACAGTTGTATTTTTGTTTTCTGGATTTTGGGCCATAACTTTTGACAGAGTAAAGATACTACACTCTGGTTTGTTTCATCGCATTCTGCATTAAATTACCATTCCAGTGATTTATAACATGATGGTATTATTCATACATAACAAACGTTTTCACAATTTTGGCCACTAGTGTCAAGCTCAGCTTGTTGCCCGGTGCAATTGAACTCTCCCCTCCGCACTTATTTAGCTACACTCCTGGCGTGCAGACATTTGAAGGCATGGAGTGGGGAAAACAAGAGCAAAATATGTGGAAAGGTAGTTCCTTCCATTCAATATAATCTTACATTAAATACAAGTAAAGCTGGACTCCATTAAAAAAAAAAAGATACCACATTGGAAAATCTGTATGCATGAAAAAATATGGAAAAGCAATATTAATCAGTTAATCAACAGTATTTACATACCAACAAAAAGTTCACAAAGCGGTTTACAGATAAAAAAATAGCATATAATAATTCCACTAATATTGTAATAGGGTCATTTTACAATGTGGGGAAGTGTTGGTCCTTCCTAATATGTAACCATTCTGGAAGTAATTTTTAATATTATATGACTGGGGCTTCAAAAAAACAACCAACCACCCTTCGTTCTTTCTTACAGTTACCTTTGACCATTTTGAAATTTTGAGAGCCATTGGAAAAGGCAGCTTTGGAAAGGTATGTTGTTCAGACTGCATTCCGTGTCTATATCCTGGGGATTATCGTCATTCTGAAAAATGATTTCTTAAAATTAAGAAAGTGAACACCAAATACGCCAGTTTCAGATAACATTTCATTGTCAGTGGATACAAGCTGACCCATTTTTCCTGTAGAGCTGGGATGAATTTGAGCCTTGTTCCTTAGACGTTCAGAATCTTCGAATTTTATTACAGGATATTAACTGTTTTTATTGATAAAGCAGAGCTGGTGACTTTATATGTAAACATCCGGTAAAGGGAGACTTTCCACTGCAGCAAATGAGGACATGCTGGCATTCTGCCTCATTTCTCCTCCCCCCCCCACTTTGTAGGGGAAAAAACACTACTTAGTTATTAACAATAGTTCTGAATGGTCTCTAAATTTTAACCATTGCAGAATAACACCTGTGTGTAAGATGCCATATTTTGATATTAAGGCCATATATTAAAATGCAGCCTTTTACATTCTCTTTTTTATATCATTATAAAATCTGGCAATTGTCAGTTAAACCTTGCCCAGAATATCAAGGCAGTGCTACCTCTTGTTTTAGGAACCGGTCAAGGCAAAGAAAGAGTGAATGTTGGATGAGATCCCGGAGTGAATGTTGAGTGAGATCCCTTTGGGATCATTGATGGGGTTATTATTCAAACAGACTTAACAGCCCCATCCAAACCTTGATGTTGGGCCGAGTGTCCGAGTTTGGCTGGTGCAGGGGCATTTCTGGGCAGAGGGAAGGAGGAAGGGAGGGCATTTCTGGGGGGGGGGATGCCAGAAGGCGTGCTAGCCCAGGGAGGGGAGTGGAGTTGGGATGCGGCCGCTGGCCACATCCAACCCCCCATCCCCAGGCTGCGTGGCTCCAACTTGGGCAGCATGGCTTTCTCTGAACTGTGCCCGCTAAACATCAGGCATATATCTGAGCAAGCCCATCGGGGCAGTCGGCACCTACCCCAGAGTAAGGGCACCAGCGTGCCTTATGGAGGTCCAGGCAGCTCCTAACTTGCTCTGGATATGGCACAGGCACGTCAGCCTGCCTGCTCCGGCTCAAGTTAGGATTGCGCCCTAAACAGTGGGCATAATTTCACCGTACTCCCACTGATACACATTGGCGAAGCATCGGATCAGTTCACGACTTTTCCAAGTAGGGCAGTTGATTGTTGTATTAGTGTTGGAGAAGAACAGAGTTAGTGCAACGAGGATTGTTTTGCAATGCCAAATGCTTACTAAAGGTAGGATATTCAAGTATCCCATTTCTTTAGAATAAATTCGTTCGGTGTATCCACTGTCTTGGTTTGTTCCCACAGGTATGCATTGTCCAGAAAAATGATACCAAGAAAATGTATGCAATGAAGTACATGAACAAGCAGGTGTGTGTGGAACGGAATGAAGTGAGAAACGTCTTCAAAGAGCTACAGATCATGCAGGGCTTGGAACATCCGTTTCTTGTTAATTTGTGGTAAGTTGTACCTGTTCCTTGCAAGCATGTACTTGCCATAATCCAATCATCCAATCATATTTCCTATCATCTTCCCTAGATGATGTAGCCTTGGCTTTGATCTGCTTGTTCCTGCCTTTCTTCCTGTTACTGGTTTCCACAATGTTTGTTGGCTTTCCGAGAAACACGCCTCACTGCATATATAACACATTTTTCTTTGAGCTGCCTTTCAGAGAAACCACAGATTTTAGGGCTACCTGTGGTTTCATCTTGTGTCAGAGGCAAGATTTTTATAATGGAACCCTTTTAGAACTGGCTGGGTTCTTGTTAGCTTCAGGCAGTGAATGTTGTGCTGCTTTACTGAGTTTCTTTCACAGTAGAGAATGTAATGTTGTGGTCATACCATATCTAGTATGGGACTGTTGTGGCTGGGAAATAAACTTTGGTAGCTCAAGGCCTTGACTGACAGGATTACGACTCTCTTAGGAGAAAAATAGTTCCTTGCATGTAGAAAATTAGCAGTTTGGAGAGAGAACTCAGGGCGAAACTGGAGTTAGGCCGGCACAGTCAGGCCAGCAAAGTTTGGCCAGCACACGGGACACCATAATGTATGTTTGGACCACTCTCGGAGTCAGAAAGGCCAGCACACAGATGTCATCCTCCCTGATCCTGAGAGTGGTCCAAATATGCTTTACAGTGGCCCTTGTGCCAGCCAAACTTTGCTGGCCTAACTTCCAGGTTAGGATTGTGCCCTCAGATACAGCCTTCTCCCTGACACTAGTTTTCCATGAGAATGTGGCTGAAGTTCAAACATACAGTCTCAATCCCTTCCCTCTGGCTGTCTGAAATGGTACAGTCCAGGAACTTCATGTGATTTAGATGGGTTCTTGTACAGGATTGCCTCCTCGGCTCTGGTCTTCAGATCCTCCCTACTTATTTTGTCTTCTGACATCATTTTCGTAATTTCCCTGTGACTTATTAACAGTAACCAGCCATTATACAGCAGCAGATTCTTAAAACAGCACCTTCTAGAGGGCAGATTCTTAAACATGTAAAGATTAAAGAGCGGAGCAAAATAAAATACCACTTTACCAAATGCACAAGGAAATCAATCATAATTTTCACCATTTCCACCATTCCCCATAAGCCTCCTGCTGTACATTGTTCCTATTGGTCGGGGCTTTCTATGCTGGGTCAACTTAACCTTATTGGTATTGTTTCAGGAAAATTAAAGTGATTGATTTGTGGCCCATTTTCGTAACCACTGTACTACAAGTTGGACAACAACCAGTCCCACGTTTTTTGCTGAAACCAGAGAGGAATTAGAGAATGTGTGTCTCACATAGTCTCCCCCCCCTTTTTTTTTTTGAGAAGGAGAGAGTGCATGCTGAGTGCAGCCTTACATGCTGTTCATTTCCAGTTGCTTGCTAGCCATCCACGCTGGCATTGATCAGCCCGCTGATAAGACAGCTGAACCCCTTCATCTTCTAGTGCGTTTTCTCTCTAGAGGCCTTGAAACAGGAAGGATGAAATAAGGTTCTGTTACCAATAAAGGCAGAGCATAATTATATTAGACCCACAGTAATGTTTCAAGTAACAGGGGCCCAGTTTATTATAAGTTATATCTTCTCTGTGCAGCTGCGTTTAGTGGCAGGGCACTGGTAAATAATCTGTAGGAAAAATCTCTCCATTAAAGGGTAACAATAATGAACCAGACCTCTTTGCCTTTCACTAGAAGCACCGAAGTCGAGACAAAAGCCAGAAGGCAAGTTTCGTTGTTATATTTAATTATTTATTTTTTGAAAAAGATATCCTGCCTTTCAAGGTTCGTAGCAGAAGTAAATAAATGACTATTTCAAATAATAATTTTAAAATTACTAATAAAAAATAATGGATCTCTCACTGAAACAGGTAAGGAAATCCATATATACAAAATTGGATGTGTGTGTGTGTATGTTTCAGCATAACTCTGGAATACCTGGAGCAATTTACACCAAACTTGGTACATATATGCCTTACAATCTGGGAACAAATACTGTGGGGGTACGAGCCCCCTAGCACCCCTAGAGGTGGGGTGGGAAGGGGGTGCCATGTAAAAATGATCGAAAACGGCCGATATTAGTGTTGAATCCATAGTTTTCGGGGTCGCTGAGACGAATGGTGACACTCCCGATGTCATTTAAGTCCACGTTCAGCCTCCATCGGCATTCCAGCATATCATTTGGACATTTTGTTTTGCAAAACAAAATGTCCAAATGACATGTTGGAATGGCAATGGGGCCAAACTCGGACTCAAATGGCATTGGGAGTGTCACCATTTGTCTCAGCGACCCCAAAAACTATGGATTCGACACTAATATTGGCCATTTTTGATCACTTTTACAGGTCACCCCCTTCCCACCCCACCCCCACCCCTAGGGGTACTAGGGGTGTCTTACCCCCACAGTATTTGTTCCCAGATTGTAAGGCATATGTGTACCAAGTTTGGTGTAAATTGCTCCAGGCATTCCAGAGCTATGCTGGAACATACACACACATCCAATTTTAGATACATAGATTTGTAAAAGGTTTTACTTTATAATTTTTATACTGTACTTATACTTCTAATTTCCTGTACATAAAATTACTTCAATTTTACACTATAGGTAGAATTCATTCCTTTTCCTGTCTAATAGAAGCTTGGGGTACACAAATACCCAGGCAACGCCAGGTAAGGATAAGCTAGTATCAAATAAAATCAGCAACAAGAGCAATAATCACCTCTAACTGGGCAGAGAGATACTTTTAAAGTAATGGCTCTCTCATATTTAGCAGGGGGAGAACAGCTGTCCCTATTCATCCATTTCTGTGCAGCATCTTTTTCCAGTGATTTGTTTGCTAGTGTCTCTTTAGTTTTCCTTTCTTTGGAAGGGGAGCTATGACTGTGAGCTCCCTTGTGACTGGGAAACAGCGACCATATAAACCACAGCAGCATCAGATTTCCAATGGATTCAATTAGATCACCAAAAATGTCTTCTGAATGTTGTGAGGTCTTCAAGTAACAATCAAAGGTAAGGATGCAGCCAGTTTAGCATCCTCAGCAAGAGAGTTCTTGAGCTGCAGTGCAATGGCCAAAACAAGTCCTGTCTCTACTCCCAACCTGCCTTAGATCATGGGAGGATTCAGAGGAGGGCGTCTGCTGAAGACCTAAGAACAGCTGGTTCATATGGAAAAAGGCAGTCCTGGTCCCATGGAAAAGATATTCTGGTTCCAGAACATGTAGGGCTTTCAAAGTCACAACCAACGCTTTGAAAATGGAGCCGGGAAGCAGATTAAAACCCAGTGATGGACTTACTATTGGAATTATACGTGACGAAGGGCAGTTCCCAGAAGGGTTCTCACTGTTGCATTTTGTGCCCATTGAAACTTCAGAAGCATACCCAAATGCAGAGCATATTGCAAACATTTAATCAGGATCTTGCCAGGGCATGTGTGACTCTAGCTAGATCAGATCCCAGCAGGTACGGTTGCTGCTGGCACACTGACTTACGATGGACAGAGGTAGTCCTGGCCAACTCTGTCATTTGAGCCTCCAGATGCAGCCTTGGGTCCAGAAACAGCCCCAGACTGTGAACTTGCTCCTCGAAGGAGAGTCCAATCTCAATCAAAAACAGGTTGGATCCTTAAAAGGCTGGACCAGCTTTTTCATCAACCAACAGTACTTTCATTGGGCCTAGATTGTCAGATTGTTAGTACGTATTTAATCTTTATTCATTAGTGCGTATGCATTAGTTCAGGACTTCCACAGTTTCCCTGGAGTGTTGCAGAAGGGGGGTGGGGGGAGAAAGAGAAAACACATTGTGTATGATCAGCATATTGATGGTACTGAAGTCAGTCCTGCCAGAGGGAAAACATCTGAGAAGGATTTGGGTGAGGTAGAGGGGAGAGCAGGGGAAGATGCACATCCTATGTATCCCTGATGCACTTGTAAGATTTCCAAGCTGTCTGAGGGTGACATAAGTCAGGAAAAGCTGAATATCCATCAATTAAACCAGTGGTTCTCCCAAGTTTTTAGCACCAGGACCCACTTTTTTCGAATGACTGTTAGGACCCACTTGAAGTGATGTCATGAACCTGCAAGTGATGTCATGGCTGGAAGTGACATCAATTTAGGCTTAAAACACAAGCCACGGTCAGCCAAAGGTCCCATTATACAATGGAATTGTGTTGTTCTTTGGAGTAGCTTGGAAATCAAGCATTCCAGCTCGGATGTCAAATAAAAGCAGAATGCAGATTTGGATCCTTCTCCAACCCCATCCCTCCCCCCTTTGCAGCATGCCGTCTTCCCACCTACACAAAGAGTTTCTCCCACTGGAAGCCTGCCCTGCCCAGCAGCTCTGTACCCTGTATTTTCAATGGCAGCTGAGCTAGGGGCTCTGCAACCCACCTGACTTTGGCTTGTGACCCACCTGGTGGGTCCCAACCCACAGTTTGAGAAATGATTAAATCATGAATTAAATCTCCCTTCATCCCCCACTTTATCTCATATTACGCCAAACCTTTGCCCTTTAATACATACATTCCTAACTAATCTTCTCTATAAGCGGCATATTTTAGTTGCCTTTTTCTAGGGTGACTGCTTTTGGGTGTGTTCGTTTCCTTGGCTGTTCTTCACGGACAAGCTCATCAAGACAAGGAGAAACAGCAAGAGTGGCCTATCACAGGAGGGGTTCTGCGTACAAGTGTTCACTGAGTGTTGATGAAGGATGCTTGGGAAACAGGCTGCATGATAAATGAAGGCATCTGATTATGCTTCTTAAGCTGGAGAAATTAAACAAAAAATCTGCAGTGCCTCTCTGAGCCATTGGGTCTAAACTATTAATAATGTGCTTTTGGCAGTCATACCAAGGTGAATTAATTTTCCCCGAGCAAATAGCCTCAAATACAGGGAGGTTAATAGTGGTTTTGAGTGCAGCTTCACACACCACCTCAAATTTTAATTCCTTCTCAAAGATAAGTCTTGGAGGAAAGCCCAGCCTGCCGTCTTTCCAAACTTGGTACCGTTAGGAAGTGCTTTAGATTTATTTCTGATAGTGCAGGGCTGTGCCATGTGGTGCGGTCCAGGCCCAGGGAGGCACATTCACATGAATACCCTCTCTCCTCCAGTCCAGGTCGGATCAACAGCTCTGCCCCGGGCTGGGTCAACGATTGCCACCCCCTGCGCTGGCTCCATGCCACACCATGCCACATTCCATTTTGGAGTTCTTTTAGCTCAGGAGCAGGAGGAGGGTTGAACGCCGTTCACATGGCTCACCCCTGTGCCGCCGCCCCTGTCCACTGGTGGCAGCTTGGGCAGGCGGGAGAGTGGCGGTGATAGTGGTTCCGCTGCAGCTCTGGCCCCTGCGACCCCCCCCCCCCTGGACTCCCCTTCTAGGCCGGCCACTGCTCCCTCCCTCCTTAAGCTCAGTTGTAGTGGCCTGTACCTTCCTTGAACACACACCCTTCCTCCCTACAGAAATATATATTTTTTTAAAACACCAAAGTTAGGAAAAGCTCAGCAACACACCCTCTGAGACAACTGGAAAACTACTACCTCTTCTGGTGCTTTAGAGAACTGGTGTCTTTGTGTAGGCTTCCTGCTGTATTTGTGGCTTTCTTAGAACAGAAGCAGTTCTGCCTGCTGCCTCCTCAGAGATGGCATGACATTGAAAGCCAGCCATGATTGCAGTGAATTGGCTGCTGGCTGCTTCCCTGTGTATTGCAATGAGGGTGTGTGTGCGCGCATTACTTAACTCACTGACTGTCCTGGAGAAGAAGGGAGCAGTGCAGAAACGCATGGCACTTTTTACTTTTTAAGTCCTTGGGCTTGTTTTTTATTGTTGGATCTGGTGAGCCTACCCTGGCTGTACATCTCTGGGACAGAGCCCAGGGCAGCCCATCATACCAGACTGCTGGTCACAGTGCCAAGCCTTTCTTCAGGTTGGACCTTCGGTTCTAGCTGTAATAGACAAGGATGCAAATGAGCAACATGCCATTTTGTAGCTTCAGGAAATGGATCCGGGCTCTGCCCAAATGGTTCCAAGACTGTTTTTCAGAGATGCACACTTGCCCGAAGGATGAAGATTGACGGGAAGAGAGCTGCTGCTTTCAAAAAAGCAATCAGTGTGTCTCACATTATACAGTCACGTGAGAAGACTTTTACCAAGTTTTCACTGGGTCTCTAATGCCATTTTGTATCACTTATTAGGGAGGCTCTTGAAACAATCTGTTTTGCAAGGAAATCGTATCCTGAATCAGTTTTGCTTAGGCAGGAATTCATGAGTGGGGGATGGAAGTAAGGTTGTTGCTCCTTTGCCAAGTACGATCAAAGTAAATGAGTTGGTGATTTGTTATATCTACACCTACACTGTGACCTGCAGTAGCCCTGTTTATGGGTTGTTATATTGTTTCCTGGGCTCTGTCCTTGAAAGGAATGTGTGTAGAATAACAACAATAGAGCTTTCCTGGTTGCGTTTCATAAGTGGAAACTGTATTAGCAGATGTAGATTTTCTGATATGTACCAGTTGCTGAATGGTCAACTGCAGGAATCAGCAGATACTTTAACCACAGGTTGTTATCAAATCCCTAGCAAGCCAATTCTTGTAATGAAAAGGTGAAATGACATGTCTGCTTTGGAACCTGGAACATCCATCGATATGAACTAAGATTCAGGCCAAGTGACGTTATTTCATTGCCCAGCTGCGGCCAAACTCTGATTTTCAGCATCATCCAGGCCCGATTCTCCTCTGATATATGAGATACTCTATGACAGTACTTCTCAAACCTTTCCTCCCTGCTACCCATCTTCAGCACTGAGCTCGGCAACCTGGAGCAAGTTCTCGCTGACAGGTGTGCTTTCGTCAGTGGGAATGTGACTCAGCCTAGAGATGGGCTTTTAGTATAAAAAATGCCAAACCCTCGGCAACCCAGAAGTTTTGGTGGTTCTGAGCAGCATCCACAACCCACCAGAAATTGGGCAGCGACTCACTTGTGAGTTGCGGACCACAGCTTGAGCAATGCTGTAAGGACACTCCCAGATGCTATCTCCTTGACCTTTTGACTTGACATTGTAAGATGCAGCCAGGAGTGCAGGAAGCAATGCAGGGAAGACATGGGAAGACATGTTTTCCTTCCTGGGACACTATACAAAGTCAGACATGCAGGCTACATAGCCCTGTCGGTTGTGCGGATATTCATGAGACCCACGTAGAGGTCTGTAAAACCCAGACTCAAATTAATAAGTCCTAAGGTTTTCAAAAAAGAAGTATTGATTGCTGGCTCCTTCTCTGGGTGATATTGATGGAGTCAAATAGTTTGTTCCCTAAGGTGATTTTCTGCTCTTAGCCTGCTGTTGTGCAAGAGCTTTCAGTCCTGCGTAATGGAAACAAAATGGTTTAGGGTTGAAAAGATACACTTTGGGAGTTGGTTGCTCGCCTTCCTTTCAACACATTCCCCGTCTCCTAGGATGATTGTGATTCCTGTAGAGAGCATTCTTACCCAGTAACAGCTCAATTGATCACCGGATTGATTTCTTGCATCTGACTCTGTTGAGCAGGATTTTTAAGTCACTCTGCACCTCTCATCCACTTCACACTCCAAGAGCTGCAGTCATGCTTCCCCTCTTGAGTACAGGCGGACAGGCCTTAATATTGCCACTTGAACATTGAACTCTTGCACTTCAGAACCACCTCAGAACCTCTGTTGTTCCTCAAAGAGACATCTTTGTTGAGGGAACTTTTCAGAAACCTTGGAGAAAATACTGTACTGTACAGGTGTGCCCCGGCATCCAAGGGGGTTCTGTTCTGGAACCCCCACAGGTACCTGAATCCGCAAATAAAAAAGGGAAAGGGTTCCCCATGACCAAACGGTCTAGTCGTGATGGACTCTAGGGGGTAGTGCTCATCTCTGTTTCTAAGCCTGTAGAGCTGGCGTTTGTCCGAGGACAAGCTTCCGTGGTCATGAGGCCGGCATGACTATACGCTGTAGTGCACGGAACGCCGTTACCTTCCCACTGAAGTGGTACCTATTTATCTACTTGCATTTTTTAAGTGCTTTGGAACTGCTAGATTGGCAGGAGCTGGGACAAGCAACAGGAGCTCACTCTGTCACTCAGTCTTGAACTCCCAACCTTCCGGTCAGAAAGCCCAGCAGCAGCGGTTTAACCCACAGCGCCACCACGGCCCTGGTGGTGACGCCACCTGAATCCGCAAATACCGGAGCATAAAATGCCCCTGCCCTCTGGAGCATAAAAAAGCATTAAAAAGTCACTTCTGGTTTTAGGAAAAACTAGAACTGACTTTTTTCTGCCCAAACTGCTATTCTGAGCCCTGAAGAGGTGGTGGGTTGATGCATGCTGCATCTCCGGAGCTCAGAAAGAGGCGAGCGGAGCTCAGCTCCCCTCTCCTTTGGAAAGTGCAGGGGGATGTAGGGGCTCCTCTGTACCTGCAGTTAAGTGAAATCATGGATACGGAGTCCATGGATACAGGACCCCCCTGTATTGCATGCTGCCCTGTGCTGCAGCGGATCATCTCTTCTTTGTCTTTTTCTTTCCAACTAACATTTTGTAAAAATCTTAAGAACATAATTACTTAAAAATTACATTTTTAATCATTACTGGTGATTTTTAAAAAGTGCTCCCACACTGCAAATAATGTACAGTATCTCCTTTCTCATAATCCCTTTTTCAGTGCGAAATGTAAACATGTTTAAAGCAAGAGCTTACATTAAAAGTGCTTATAGATGGTCCCATTTTGGTCAGTGCAGGGGTATAATATTCCAGGCCACCATGGGCTGTTTTATTTAGTGCCTCTTGGATGACAGAGAACCAATACATGTAGTGACTATCAGCCAAATCAGAGCTGTTATGTATGGCACCAATGCCCATCACGATGCCAGTGATGTCACAAAGTTTCATGATGTCATTTCCAGGTTCTCCCAGGGGGAGGAACAGCCAGGTGCATGCACGGTCAACGCTGCCTCATCCTCTGGGGAGAGCCCAGAAGTTTCTGTCCTTCTGCCACATGCAGCATGAAGGCAGTCGTTTCTGAGCTCACCCTGGAGGGGGGCACTTCAGCTGCTTTGCACGCACCATTGCTTCTCCTCTGGAGGCTCCTAGCCAGTGCCATCACTAGGGTTTGCGCCACCCGGTATGGGAGGTCAGCATGTCATAAGAACATAAGAACATAAGAAGAGCCATGCTGGATCAGGCCAAGGGCCCATCTAGTCCAGCTTCCTGAATCTCACAGCGGCCCACCCCAGGTGCCCCAGGGAGGCAGGAGACAACAAGATGCTTGCATCCTGTTGCCACTCCCTTACACCCGGTACCTGTAGCCCACCACCTTTGTAAGGAGGTTGCACAATCCATCATTGCCTATAGCCCACAATGGATCTTTCCTCCAGAAATCGGTCTAATCCTCTCTTAAAGACATCAAGACCAGATGCCATCACCACCTCCTGTGGCAAGGAGTTCCACAGATTAACTACCCGCTGGGTAAAAAAGTACTTCCTTTTATCTGTTTTAACTCTCCCAACCCTCAGTTTTAGCGGATGCCCCCTGGTTCTGGTGTTGTGAGAGAGGGAAAAGAACATCCCTCTATCAACTCTATCCCTTCCATGCATAATTTTGTATGTCTCAATCATGTCCCCCCTCAGGCGCCTTTTTTCTAGACTGAAGAGCCCCAAACGCTGCAGTCTTTCTTCATAAGGGAGGTGCCCCAGCCCCGTAATCATTTTTGTCGCTCTCTTCTGCACCTTTTCCAACTCCACTATGTCCTTTTTGAGATGCGGCGACCAGAACTGGACACAATATTCCAGGTGCGGCCTTACCATTGCTTTGTACAATGGCATGATAATATTGGCTGTTTTATTCTCAACCCCTTTTTTAATTACCCCGAGCATGGAATTGGCTTTCTTAATTGCTGCCGCACACTGGGTCGATACCTTCATGGAATTGTCCACCAGCACCCCAAGATCTCTCTCCTGAGCTGTCACAGACAGCTCAGAACCCATTAGCCTATAGGTGAAGCTTTGGTTTTTGGCCCCAATGTGCATCACTTTACATTTGTTTACGTTGAAACGCATCTGCCATTTGGCTGCCCATTCCCCCAACTTGGAGAGATCCTTCTGGAGCTCTTCACAATCCTCTCTGGTTTTCACCACCCGGAAAAGTTTTGTGTCATCTGCAAACTTGGCCACCTCGCTGCTTATCCTTGTCTCTAAGTCATTTATGAATAAGTTGAAAAGCACGGGCCCCAAGACAGATCCCTGGGGCACTCCACTTTTCACCTCTCTCCATTCTGAAAATTGCCCATTTACCCCCACTCTCTGTTTCCTGTCCCTCAACCAATTCTGGATCCATAAGAGGACCTGCCCTCTTATTCCCTGACTGCGAAGTTTCTTCAGCAGCCTTTGGTGGGGGACCGTGTCAAACGCCTTCTGAAAATCCAGGTATATGATATCCACAGGTTCACCCACATCCACGTGCCTGTTGACCTTTTCAAAGAATTCCAAAAGGTTTGTGAGGCAAGACTTACCCTTACAGAAGCCATGCTGACTTTCTTTTAGCAGTACTTGTTCCTCTATGTGTTTTAGGATTTTATCTTTGATAAGGCTTTCCACCATCTTACCCGGAACAGATGTTAGGCTGACCGGCCTGTAGTTTCCAGGGTCCCCCCTTCTCCCTTTTTTAAAGATTGGCGTGACATTGGCTATCCTCCAATCCTCTGGCACCGTGGCCGTTTGAAGGGACAAGTTGCATACTCTAGTTAAGAGGTCAGCAACTTCGTTCTTTAGTTCCTTAATAACTCTTGGATGTATACCATCTGGGCCTGGTGACTTATTTATATGTAGTTTATCAATTTGATCTAAAACATCTTCCTTATTCACCATTATCTGCTTTAATTCCTTAGTTAGGAAGGGCTGTTCGGGCTGTGGTATCTGCCCAAGTTCTTCTGCTGTGAAGACGGACGCAAAGAATTCATTTAATTTCTCTGCAATCTCCAAGTCCCCTTTTATCTCATCTTTCCCTCCCTCACCATCCAGCGGGCCAACCGCCTCTCTGGCAGGTTTCCTGCTTCTAACATATTTGAAGAAGCTTTTATTATTCCCCTTTATGTTGCTAGCCATGCGTTCCTCAAACGCTTTCTTGGCCTCCCGTATCACCTTCTTACTTGTCTTTTGCCAGAGTTTATGTTCCTTTTTATTCTCCTCACTGGGGCAAGACTTCCATTGACGGAAAGAAGCTTCCTTGCTCTTTACAGCTTCTCTAACTTCGTTTGTCAGCCATGCAGGTACCCTCCTGGACCTTGTTGAACCCTTCTTTCTTTGCGGTATACACTCCCGCTGGGCGTCTACTACTGTCACTTTAAACAGCCTCCACGCAGCCTCCATGTCACCTCCATGATGGACCTCCTTCTGTACCAGACCATACAGAATAAATTACAACATGTTCTGTACAAACTAAATGTAGTGGCATCATTAAGATTTATTTATTTTAAAATGTAACAATAAAGGTTACCCAACAAATCAGTAACTGACAAAAAACCAGTGGCCAACTTGATGACACACAACTAATAAGACTTCTAGTATTAGACTTCTAGTATTAGCTCTGATACAGGGAAATGAGAGCTGACTCCTACTAACACCTTGTTGGTTCTCTGCTGTGTCGTAACAACACCTCATTGGCTCTCAGAACAATCAGTTTCATTGGTCAGTTTTGAGTTAAGGAAATCCACTTTTTGTTACAGAAAGCAGTTGTGCATTCTTTTTTAATTTTTTTGGATATAACCTAATAGAATACAGATACTTCCCTTTTTAGCCATACCAGACACTGTTCCAGGACCTCTATTCAGAGCACGTTACCATAGTCTTTCGGGACTGAAGGATGCCAGTAACAGATACTTCAACACAGTTTGTTTCATTGCATTCTGCTGTAAATTGATATGTAACATGATGGCATTATTTGAAAATAACAAGGTTTTACATTTTGGGGCAGGAGTAGTGTCACCACCACCCCAGTGCATCACCTGGTGTGGCCTGCACCCCCCACATCCCCCATACTGATGCCACTGCTTCCAGCTTGCAGAGGGGTATGAACAGGACGCGGGGGATCAGCCACAATGCACGCCTCCTCTCTAACTGGGATGGAGTTAGACCTTGGGGCAGTCTTTCTCCTTGGCGGAGCCTCCGGGCTGAGTGCCCCAATGGCTCCACCCTAGTTATGGCTCTGACCCTAGTCCTATCTCAATCTCTGCACAATGATGCAGCAGTACGGGCATGCGTAATGCTGCATCCTGCTGGGGATTTTTGGCTGCTGGAGATCTTCTCAAGGTAAGGGATCATTTGTCCCTTGCTCTGGAGTAAGCCTCAGCAGCCGCAACAGGTCAACTGGAACCTGTGCTTGAACTGATCGGTGCATTGATCGCAAAGTCGGGGAAGAACCAGCTGATCTGATCCCTCTCCCAGGCCAGTTCTGCACATCTCTTCCCCATTCTGCATTCCCCATGTTCATTCCCCATGTTCAAGTCTCTCCTCACCATCCAGCCATCCCTGCACTAGACTTACCTGCTCCACTGGGCCTCTGTCTTTTCACCAGTGCAGCGGGAAGGCTCCAGCCTTTCTCCCTAAGTACCTGGGCCTTGGGCTGCTGCAGAGTGCTTTATGCATTCTTGCAATAGCAGATGCCATTCTGGAGTGATCCCTCAGTAGAACTGGGCAGAATGTGAGCTTCAAGTCAGGATTTTCCTGATTCAGATCTTGCTTCCTCCATGAACTCCATAGGTGTGATATGGGGATAGTAATGCTTATCTTACAGTATTGTTGTGAAGACAATATTGGATGCCATTTGTACCCTCAAAAAGCACTGTACAAATAAGTGTGTGTGTGTGTGTGTGTGTGTGTGTGTGCGTGTGCGTGTGCGTGTGCGTGTGATAAATGATAAATATTTATTTTATAAATACTGTTGATAATTTAGCAATTGGAATATTTTACCAGATATATTATCTGCAGTTTTGCCACCTCTTTATCTTTAGGTTCAAATGACCACTGGAGGAGGTTGTTTATGGAGGAGCCAAATAGTAGACATTTGTAACTGAGCCAGTGCATAAATGTGTATTTTCATATGTATTATGAAATAGCTGTTCATAACTATTATGTATGTGAAGTGTGTGATCTTTCATAATATTTACTGTGTTGTGCATGTTTGTGAAGAGAGAGTTTCTGGTGATCTGTTCAAAGGTTTGTATGAGTATGCCTGTTGTGTTGGTTGCGTATGTTCCTGCTTGCTGTTTTGCCCATTGACTTAGTGATGATGCGATTTTACTTTATATTTAATTATGTTGACTCCTCAGGGAATCTCTTGGCACAAAAGCAGCTAATTTCCCTCTCTCCATTCAGGAGCATTGACTTTTCTCTGTCTAAAAGATATTGATTTCTTGAGCCCACATTTAACTTGCTGTTTCTTAACAGAAGTCAAAGAGAAAGGACTTGTGAGGGAAATTTATGGCAGTGTAAAAGAGAATTGGAGATGCTGATGGATTAATTTGTGCCAAGGCAAACGAAGGCATCCAAACCTGGGATCTCCATATATTTTTTTTAGTGCCAGGGCTTAACCTAGCAACATGTGAAGAAAGAAAAGATGCAACTTCTTTTGAGTTAGAGCGGCAGTTCCTAAAAGTTTTGGTGCCGTGACCCACCTCATTGTGACAGTCCTGGTAATTCCGGCAGGTGCCCCAAAGGAGGAAGCCCTCCAGTTTACACTGGGCTGCAGACCCACTCTGTCAGCTTCTGTGGGCCTCAAAATGGCCTGCGAAGCCTCCAAAAGCCATTTTGGGAAGTCTTTCCTCAGGAACATTCATCTGATAAATTGGAATACTTTTTTTTTAAATCATTCTAGGTTTTTGTCAGATGATTTTATCTCATGCTTGCTCTTATAAAACATACTTTTATTGTATTTTATTTTTGCTCTGCTCTTTTTATCATATCATTGTAGATTTGGATTGTTTATTGGGTGATTTTCCAGTATTTGTGCTTTTCAGTTTTTAGCCAATTCGTAATTATTTTTTTAGTTTAAAAGGAGGTCTAAAACTCCATTTGCTACTCTCGATATATTAAAAATGAATCCTGGTTCAAGGGCCTTAGGGTTTTCTTGTTAAGTTCACACTTGCCCTTTTAAGGTAAGCGTTGATGCAAGCCAGAATCTGCGCCAGCTAGAATTTGGCCTTGGCCTAACTCCAAGCAGAGCTGTAGCTCTTCTCCACATGTACTCTTAACTACTACAATAATCAGGTTCTTCAGGGTATCCCAATAGGAAGTGGCTGCATCCCTTGAGACCACTTGGATAAGTCCTTCTGTGGGTATCACCAGTGTTGAGACTTGGCTAGCAGCAAGGCAGGGGAGGGGGCGGTGCCACTGTTGTGGAACTCCCCTGTGAATTGGGGCTAGCCTTTCTTTTTGTCTTAGTGCCCTAAGACTTTCCTTTTTGTCTCTGGTTTTTTCCACTTTGCTACATTTGAATTGATGCTGTTTGTTCTTAATGTGCTGTTTATTCTGCTTGTGTTTATTCAGGTACTCCTTTCAGGATGAGGAAGACATGTTTATGGTGGTGGATCTGCTTCTCGGAGGAGACTTGCGTTACCATCTGCAGCAAAATGTTCGCTTCCAAGAGAACACTGTGAAACTGTTCATTTGTGAGATAGCATTGGCCCTGGACTATCTCAAGAGCAGGAACATTATCCACAGGTGAGCCTTATGGAGATATTTTACTTGGGTACCAATCTTACCGTGAGAAGTGACCATTAATCCTGCAAATTGTCTATAATGACAAATCGTAATAGCACTTTCTAACATACATACTGTATCTTTGTAGATGAATAAACAGCCAGCCCTAACTTGCTCTATCATAATTAAAGCATAATATCTGCCTATCTGAGTTACAGATATATCTACAGATATATCCAGATAATATACGTATTAGATATATCTCTAATGGCATACCAAGTTCCAAATACATTAGCTTTATCTTATTGGAAGATGTTCCCTTTCTTTTTATCATTTTTCCATTTCTACATCTTTTACAGCTCTGCTACACAACATCCACAATATCACCACACAACATCTACTACACAACAGCCACAACATCCATTTGTGTCAGGGTGTTACAATATTGATAGTTTCCTTTTTAATTCTTTCATAGTATAATCTAGACTGTGCAATTCATCTTTATTGTGATTGCTACACACTGTGTTTTTGTTTTAAAGATTGTGAACTCTTTTGGGGCAGGGAGCCATTTAACTTCATTATTATTTGCCTGTAAACCACACCACTTGGCGAACTTTTTGTTGAAAAGTGACACTGCATATAAATACTGTTTGTTTGATGGTTTAATTAATGTTTCCATTGCGCTAGGAACCACAGTCCAAAGATCTGTTTCCTGGCCCCTGCCATTTTGGACTCTTTTTTTGGACTCTTTTGGACTGTATTATGTACAGTTAGGAGAGAGGCAGGGTCTTCAACGGTCAGAAGAGACTCCTTTGTTTCTTGCCTACTCAAAAATGGCACTGGAAATGTGAAATGCTGGGGAAGGTATCTTTCTGGTGCTGGATATCCTGTTTGCCAAATAGCCATTTGCCCATAATATGTGGATTTGTGGTCCATAAATTTAAAATGATAATTTTTATTGTCACATTTAGCGTATTCACATGATGTCTTCTGGGCTGATTTCCATGGAAATCCATGAAAGGAAAAATGTGTAATCCAGATGAATCATTAATGCTCATAGATCACTTGATGATAGATCACCCTTCATGATGAGACCTTTGGCTGCAGGTTTCTTATTTCAACATAGACAATACTACAGAAGATTACAGAAGAATCCTAACTGGGCTGCCTGCCAGTGGATGTGAGTTCTGCTGGCCAAAGTACTGACCCATTAGTGGGAGTGACAGTCTCTCTACGGGCTGACACTTCTGTGGTGCGTATGGAGAGTCACGAGTTCAATCACTGGCAGCTGCGTGTACCTATTGGTGGTGATGACCCTGTCTTCCAGAGATGGTAGGCAATGGAGGGGGCAGACAGATGGGTGGACTGGGACAGAGATTGGGGCCTTGGGGTGCGTGGCATAGCAGGTATTGATGGTAATGGCTCCACCAATATCCTCTGCTCCATTTTGGCCTTGACACGCCCCTTGTTCATTCCCAGACTTACCCCAGTAAAAACGCTGGCACGGGTCTGAATAGACCCATAGGGACCCATGGTGTCTGGCCACCTGCAGGATGCAGTGCAGTTTGTGGTGATGTTCCTGCTCCCTGCAGGAAGCCTTTACTCAGGATTATGCCCTAATTTGATGACTTTGAGCCCTTTCATTTTCAGATGAGTAATGCTTGTCAATTTTCTGGTCACCACATGAAGAACTACAGGCATGCCTCAGTATCCTCTGGAGTTCCGTTCCAGAACCTCCCACGGATATCTGAAACTGTGGATACTGGGAACGCATTTTTTAAGATAGGGGAACATCAGTGGTTTTGCCGCAACAATATATAAAAAAAGATTTGTTTAATGTTCCCCTATCTCTTAAATAGGTGTCCTGGTATCCACTGTGTCAGTGGATAATTGAAACCTTGGATACCAAATCTGTGGATACCAGGGCATCCCTTTTTGTGCCCCCAAGGGATTATGGGTGTTTCCCCCCTTGGAACAGGAAACATGTATGTTATTTCAAACATTGCTTTTGTCACTCTCCTCACTTTCAACATTGCTTTTTATGTGGGAGGGCAGGTCTTTGAGAAACAACCCCAAAACCTTGCTGATTGAGCATAGTTCTTTGCATGGTGCTCTGGTGTATGACCAATATTGATAGTATATTCCTTTGACAGTCATTAATACATACAAGGTTACAATGTGTTATCCCAAGGACAAGTTCAGTGAAACTCTTTGGAGGTTTGAAGTTCAGTCAAAAACTGCAACTATTAGAATTCTGGCTTGAGTCAATACTGTAGGATTCAGTTCTAAATGGATAATTGTATCCCATCAAAACATTATTACTTTCCACTTCACCTGTTTTTATGCAGTGTGAATGCCATAATACCCTAGAGCTCTGGGAATAGAAAATCCTTGCAGAGGAAATGCAAATTAAGATTTTATGAAAGTGATGAAGTTTGAAATATTGGTATACCAAGTATAGTAGTGTTAACTGTAGCTATAAAATTAATCAAGCAAAGTATTTTGTACTTGGGGCTCTAGAAACACTTTTACAAGTGTTTTACACTGTATGATGAATTAAAGTGGGTTGCAGACCCCAAAAAAGCATGATGAATACAGATCAATCTTTAATAAACAAGCTTTTTCAAAAATCTAAATTAGACTTAGATTTCTAAATCTAATTAGATTCTCACTTTAAAAATTAGCTGGAGTAAAATGAAATCTGAAACAATACCAGCATGTTAAACTCTACACATAGTCTCTAAAAATTTGGACTCAACCAAAATATGGGTACTTCTTTCCCCTTTTTTACATATATTCGCCCCATTTGCAGACTGCAAGGATGGAGTCATTTTGGAACATTTTTGAAGGGCTTCAAAGCATGTGAAGCTTACGGCAGCTGTGCTCCTAGGAGTCCCAGCAGCTGATAGCCAATATTTTTTTCAACACAAGTCCCTAGAACGAAGTCACAAAGAGTATGTACATGATTTTTGAAGTGCAGTACTTTGTCTGAAGTGAATAAGGGCGCAATCCTATCTTGAGCCTCCAGAGTGGCCCTTGCACCAGTGGAAGGTGTCACAAGAGCACAGTACAGTACTCTGGGACACCCAACAAGTAAGCAGCGCGGGTGGAGTGGCCTGTGCCGTCCCACCAGCACTGCATCCAGCCAGCTGGCTGCTGGCCCACACAAGTAAGGTGCTGAGCAGCTCAGGGACTGTAAGCAAGGCGGGAGGGTGGATTAGAGGTGGCAAAGGAGGGTTTCTGGTCTGGATGGAGGTGGAACGGGATGAATCGAGCCTCCTCCCCTGTATCCTAACTCCCCACTTGGGGTAGCCAACATTACACCAGGCTACTTGGACCTCTGTCAGCTGTATAACTGGGGGGAGATCCAAGAAGCCCCATAGAGCTGGCTGGGGCATTATTGGATGTAAGGAAAAAAAATCCCCTTACCTTGAAGAGACCTCCAGCCTTCTTCTAACCTGTACTGGTTACAGCACAGGCCAGATGACCTGGCTGCACCAGAGCAGGTTAGGATTGGGCAGCCAGTAAGTTATTACAGACTTCCTACTAGACTGTGGGACTTAACGCATCCCTAGAATCCAAAAGATACGCTCTTGTGTGTCTTATGGATATTTATTATTCTACTAATGAAGTAGCATGGACATTTAACTTTCCTTCTCATTAAGAAGCTGATTTGCCCATCAGCTATTAGCTGTTGCTTATAGCATGTTCTGGGCACTGTTTCAGCCCTATTGCTTTGCATATTTATTTGTAAATAAGCCCTCCTTTAATTAATGGCCTTGTTTCCAACCTTGCAATCTTCGCTTTCCAATGACTAATATTATTTAGTATCTATGCATGTGTTTGGAGACTCCCTAATAGAAATCATTTTTTTTTTTGTAAGCCCATATAATCCTGCTGTACACGTGAGTTGCATGACTAAGAAAGGGTGCGGTCACAACTGATAGCCCAGGGGTACTCCATAAAGCACATTTGTGCCTCCTTGGGAGCCGGCTAGGTCAGCACGGAGGCCTGTGCTGGCCATGAACGGTAAGGGTAAGAAGCAGACTGATGTGGGTGGGAGAGGAAAGGTGGTGAATTTGGTGTTTAATGAGAGAAGTAGTGATGTTTAAAACCATTGTTGGAAGTTTGCAAATATAGGATACCCGGCAAATGAACTTGGCCTGGAATATTTCCTTTCTGCAGTTTTCATTTTGAAACTTCTGTCTGTAGGACAGACACCTCCCAACTACGACCCATGGCCCAGATCCGGTGCCTGCTGGAAGCCTTCCCCTGCATGAACAGAGCTTACCATTCTGTGGGGGATTCCCTCTTTTTTGCGTGTGATCACTCCCAAACATGGTGCCTGCCAGCTGCTTCCATGTTGTGGTGCCCAGCAGGCTATAACTGGATTTCGGGGCAGAGGCGGCTGGCCAGCACCATGCTGGGGGCGACTGTGCACGAAGAAGAGGTGCTCCGCCCCCGTTCGATCCGGAGACTGCGTTTTCAGTGCGCAGTGGTCTCCAGTTTGGAAACCGCTGCTCTAGGACAAGATTGCAGTTGTCTTATTATAGCTCCTGTGTGTGTTTCTTTCTTTTTTTTTTTCAAATGATCTTTGTCATACATGACCTTTTTAAAATTGTACGGCTTTCCTTTCTTTGTAATGTGTTTAACTGTCGGCCTCTGGACAAATTCGACGGCCTATTTCATGCCTCTGTAACCAGAGGAGCCTTCAAAACAAAACAGTGTGGTAATGATGGTATAAGCTTAGCTTTTTCTGCTCTGCACCTGTTCACACAGTTACCAAATAATGAATGAGGATGAATTACACTGGGTGAGACACAGAATAAGGTCATTTTGTATTAGGTAGCAAAGGTCTGAAGTGTGTGTTGAGTATATGAGCAAAGACGAATAGTGCTATATGAATAACAATGTTATTTACAAGATGTCGCTAGGAGTTCTTTGAATTCAGATTGTATTGGTTGTGTTTACATTACTGCCAGCAGGAGAATTTCTCATAAGGTAGTCATATAATTTCCGTAATCTCAAAACACATTATATGTGGCTTCTTGCTGAGGAGGAGGAGGACAGAAGTGCTTTCTTGACCACATCTCTAACTCTTTTGGATTGTGAAGCTTTAAGGACCAAATTGCTTGCTCTGTTAGGGCAGGCATTCCTTATCATAGATGGCTTGCACTGTTCGCTTGATAAGCTTGCTGTTGATGGATAGGGTGACCAAGTGATGCAGAAGCCATCATGATAAATGTAAGGAGATATAAATTGGTGCCTGTAGTATGTTGCCTCCTTTGTATAATGAGTTACTGGACCGTTTGAGATCAGCACTCACACATTATTTCAATGTCTATCAAGATAATTTTATTGGCACAAGATGCAGAGCGATTGATTACTTGGCCAAAATGTTATTACTTTTCTTACTGGCCCATCTCTTGCTAAGGCTCATGGGATGTCTTCTAAGGAAAACAGCAATAAGAAGACTAAGACTAAACGTTCTCTCCCTGTTCTTTTTCAAAGGAGAAAGAGGAGAGGGGTGATGGTCAACTTTGGGGTGGACTAGACAGAGGAATGGGTCTGGAAAGGGAGAACTTACAGCTAGACCAATGGTTCTCAAACCTTTTATCACCAGGAACCACTTTTAGAATGTCCAGGACCCACCAGAAGTGATGTCATGGCCAGAAGTGCTGTCACTGTGATGCCAGAACCTGCTGCTTTCTTGAGAATGCAGCAATAAGTTGGGTTATTTCTCAGCCATTTTCCAATAGCAAAATGCCTCAAAAAGAAAAAAAAAAAGCCTATTTACAATCTTGACACAAGCAAAACAACCACACAGTTCTCCCCCTTTCCAGCATCCCATCTTCCCATATTTTCAATATGACTGCTCTAGGTGCTTCATGACCCACCTGAAATTGGCTTGTGACCTACTGGTGGGTCCTGACCCACAGTTTGGGAATCACTGAGCTAGAGGATTCATTCAGGTTATGAGCTTCACTGCATGGGAACTTGCTGATTCCCTGTTTTTTTTCTATGAATGCAAAGCCATAAAATAGATAAGGAAAAAAACTACACTTTATTGTTACACAATATGAGTTATCATTTGAGAACAAGGACTCTTTTTGTGGGAGGGGGGGAGAAAGTAGTGCCTGAATTCAGTCTGTCACATGCTTCTTGCCGTCTTTCCACAGAACATGGTATAGTTTTGAACTTTTGAAGTCCCCAATTCCCCCCCCCCCGAATGAATACGTGCAAGTAAATTTTCTCTCCAAGACAAAAATGTTGACAAAAAAAGAATCCTTGACACATGCAGAATCATTTGCAACCATTTTTTTGTTCTGAAATAATCTGCTTCTGGAGGATGTCAATCATAATTGTCATGAGGTGGCAGCTGACAAAATAAAATTGCTATTAGGGATATAGCTTGAAACGTAGCTACTGACTTAAAAAAAATTACTCCATTGTCTTCACTATATAACAAAATTGTCTTACATCTCTATTTCTTCCCATCTTTCTGAGTTACTGATCCTGTACCCAGATCATCGATTTATCCTTATTATAGAGAATGTAACCTGGCAACACTGAACACCATAGTTATAAACTAACACCTTTGCATTTCTCCCCATACTCAAATATGATTTTCCAACACCCAGCAAAGTGGAGGATGTCACTGTGCCTTCTCAGTACCCGCTGGGTAGGAACAAATCAGTCTAACAACTAAAATACAGGTTGGATGGAAGGAACTCTTGCGCTAAAATGGGACTGTGTTCTGGCTGAATTAAGGGCGTACAAATGTCTTTTTGATTTGTCTGTGCTACCGTTTTGCTGTGAATTGCAGTGATAGGGTCCCATCTATCCTGGATTAGATACGGCCACGTCTTGGAATATATTATTCACTGCCTTGTATTTCATCCAGTAAACATATGTCTGTACTACTCACAGGTCCACCAAGACCAAGCTCTTAATTTTCCTAAGGTAACAATAAGTCAATGTGCTTATTAAGACCAGCTAAAATGTCAACGCTTTCCCAGGACTCGCCTTCAATCTGGATGTTAAAAAAAAAAAAAATCGTAGGTCTGCACTTTGTAAAATGCAGCGGAGGAAATGTTTTGCAGACTTAATTCGATTCAACTGTGCTAGAGGCAAAACAGATGTAAGTTTGCAGGAATAGAAAGGCAACCAGAAGAAAATAGAAAATTGGGATCCATCTCTCGTTGATTTGTGTGTTCTGATTACCACCGCCTTTGCTAAGCTTCCAAATCTCTTGCAGTACCTCAGGAGTCTCTGAATTTCGTCTGGTGGAAGAAGTGGCTTGTTGAGAAGCAGGGTAGCCAGGCTGCTCTGATGCCCCTTCCCACACACAGCCTCCCTCTCAGGAAAGAAAAGCTGACCCCCCTGTTCCTGGGTCTGGGCTTGTTTTTTGTTTTGCTCTTTTCAGTCTACAAACTGCAAACTTTGCCAGTTTAATGATGGGACTGATGGGATTGCTCTTGAGTAGTTTTCTCTCTTTTGGGACATTTCTAGTTATTGCATCTGGTTTGGTTGAGGTATCAGTATCTTTTGTGTTTATCCAGGAAAGCGCAGGCACTTTAGTACCAGCCTTTATATCACAAATTGTACTTTTCTACCATTTGGTTCAGTTCCTTTTCCTTGTGGGTTTTTAATAAACTGGTTATATTTTGATTCTTTGCCTACTTCGTCTATGTTCAGCGGTATTTCACTGGGTGTGACATCTGATCGCTCGCAGGCAGAGTGGTTCCCCTCTCCGTGTGCCTCTTCCGTACTTGTGACCCCTCTCTTTGTGCCTTTTTCAGTCTGACTGCTATTTGTGCCACAGTATATATGCTAATGCAAGGACATCTTAAATTTGCATACTATTGCACAATGCCTTTAGGCCATTTTCTCTGCATCTGCAGATGATAGCTCTTTGAGTTCGCAAGCAGATATGTGTCTTCTTGCATAGCTCTCAAAAGTGAACAGCAGGATTCAATTTCAAGGAGACAAAAAAGCTTCAGGGACTGGCCTGTTCTGGTTGCTCACTATTTTCATATTAACCATTAAAAGCAATTTGAACACTCATTAGACCATCTCTAGGCAGGCTATCTTCCCCTTAAACTATAAGTTAATTTTGTGCATACCTGTTAGAAAGAAAGAAACTAACCACAGGGTACAATATGCATTAATACCTGGTTAGTCTCTCCCCCCCACCAGACAATGTAAACAAGGTTCCTGCATGTTAGGGGAACATTCAACTGATTAAGCCATTTGGGCCAGCAATATGATTTTGTTCCGGAGTGGGGGAGGGGACAATCCAACATAATATTGCTTAAGTCCATTTATTTCAGTTAACCTTTTGTTGGACCCTATGTGATCTTGAACACCAGGTTAAAATTGCTGAGCTACAAAAGTCACTAGTGGAGGCAGGGAAGCACATGCTTTTTGGAAGCCTTGACACAAGGTGGAAAACAGATTATATAAATGAGCTAAATGTAACATGATGAAACAGCTTTGGCCACCTGGAAGGTTTTGCCAGTCTTATAATTAACACCGTTCCCAAAGGGGGGTGGCATTAAATTGATAAAAGAGCACCTTCACTGTAGAGTACAACATCTGTACTTGGCATCCTCAGGGGATGTGCAGACAACTGTTTACTTTGTAGGAACAAAGCCCTGTGGGGATCACTGTGAGTCAGTCTTGTGTTTTTTATTTTTTAAATATCAGCAGACTTGCCATCAGCTGAAGTGGTGGGAAAAGGACTAAACAGCCTAGACCCTAGACAATAGATGCTGACTTGCATGCGCACATTACCCTTGCTTGTGCAGTCATTTATATAATGGCAATGTCGAAAGCACTGTCTCCCCTCCCCTTTTGGCAGTGAAGGGGTGTCAGTATGCTTGCATGGTGTTTTCCATGTTGCCTGTCCTCTGTATTAAATTACAAGGCACTTGGCTAAGACTCATGGCAGGTGCTAGGAAGCAATGTAAGTAGCCCCATTAAGCTCAGGTAATGTCTTGTAAAGTCAATCATGTGTATAGAGCAGGCATATCAGTTGTCTTTGTGTTCCAATAAAAAAAAAGACAGGAATGTTCACTTCTGTCTGCTCTTCTGGAAAATTAGTCTTCCCTCCTCATTATTGAGATATGAAATCTCCTGCTATGGAAACCAAAACCTGTCAAAAATCTCAAGTGGATAGCATCTCTGTGGTTTTTAAATGATTAACCCAGGCAACTGTTAATGACAGTTGGTATGTTATGTAAACTGTAGTATATGTTCATGCAAATTCTTCCCTGAAAAAATGTAATCATATTGTCACCAACTATGACATGGGTCATAAAACATTTGGAAAGCTAATTCTTTAAGCATAGTTAAAATACGTTACACCATTTTTGATGTACAGTGTGGTGGGTAATACTACAGCATAAAAAGTTGAACTGAAAGCATTCAGGGTCTTATAGTATGATCTTCTATACACTTGGGAAAGCAAAAGAAAGGGACTATAGCAGTAGTGTCATTCAAATGATTTAGGAACAGGAACTCATTGATTTAGGAACAGGAACTCACTTTTGATCGGCACTTGTCGGGGTCCGCCCACCGGAAGTGACATCATAAGCCGGAAGTGAGGTCATGGCCGGAAGTGAGGTCATGGCCGGAAGTGATGTCATGGCCGGAAGTGAGGTCGTCAGGCAGGACGTCTTGTCATTGTAACACGATAAAATGACATGAACTGTAAATTGGCACTCTTGGACAACAGCAATTGTACAACCATGAAACATCCCTGACCTCGAGTACTTTGTGTGCAACAATGGAGGAGATTACGCTAGAGGGAGCGAGGCACCCAAAAGAAATAACGAAATAATAAAATGAATGGACTAGAAATGACTTTTTTCAGTGAAATTCTTTACTGTATCCATGTTTGTCTTTGTTACATGATTGACTGAATGAACTTCCCGTACATGAATGACGCTTCCCCACCCAAATGATCTTCGGTAAATTCCACGATAGAATTTCCTCCTTTTTACATGACTGACATTCCCAACATGATCAACTAAAACAGTAAGTTTAGAAGTTGTAAAAGACCTATAAAAGGCTATGCCACATGTAATTTGTGCCCTTAAAGTCTGCATTAAAGCTTCAAATTAACATCAAGTCCAGCGCTGGTGTTTTTCTTAATTGCTGGAATGCTCTCTGGACTGGTGCTCTCCCTGGTCACCTACGAGAAAGAGGGAAAAAAGGAAGCAAGCAATTTTTCTCATTCAGTTTATCTATCGCTTTTGTTAAATGCTCTTGCTCACGTGTTTTGCAGTTCTCTTTGCAGAGATCATGAGCCCTCGATTTAAAGTGTTCCCAAATTTTTTTCCTTAAAGAACCTTGTTTATCTTTCCCATTTCCCACAACCTGAAAACCTGCCCACTCTTTTGACACATGAATACCTTTCTCTTTTACGAGGTGGCTGTAGTTTGAACAGTAAGTGCAACCTAACTTTTTGTTAGAAACTTCCAGTCCGTCATAGTTTCCTTTGAACCTAGTATATTGTCCCTCTGTCCAGCACTCAGGTAGATTATCTTTAGTATTGGAGCTTCTACCATGTTGCACTTCAACAATTTCAGCACTTGACGTGCTGCTTTCTTCAGGTTGGATTGGTTCTACTTGTTGTGACTGTGACTGTGTTGGGTCCAATTCTGACACAACAGAATCTGATTTTGGTTTTTTAGCAAAGAATTGTGTCACACTCTGTTGCCTTTTCATCCTTTTAACTTTTCAACAGCCACTGTAATAAAAATAAGTAAAAGACTTCAGTTGTGGTCCACATGTGTAACTCCTATCATCTCACTCCCTGCACACAAAAATGTATGCACTCAGAGCACATGCGCCCACAGACACAGAAGGGAAAAAAATCCTCTCACCTGACCAGATTCTTGGTTTTGATCCTAGGTGCTTTGACACCACCACTGCTGATGGTGTAACGACTGAGATGATATCCTCTCCCAGGGACTGGAGTAGTGATATATGCTGTGTGAAGAAAGAGAGCTGTCAGAAAGTGCCCAGTCCAAATGACATTAAGAGACTGCATGAAAAAAGCCCTTTGAGGCCAATCCCCCCCCCCCCCGCTTTCACCAGACTCAGATCACCACCCAGCAACAGAATGAAGTTCAAAACGCCCCCTAGGGAGAGTAAACCCACTGAACAACGTTTAAAAAGTACTGCTATTCCCACGTAAAGCTGAACCAGCAGAATATTAGACAGAGCAGACCCACAGGAATTCCTTACAACCAAGCAGGCAAGTGTACAGCGTTTCAGAAGTAGGAACAAAACCACAGCAGGGATTCCCTTCCTTCCAGCAGACCCCAGACACCGCACACAGTTCAGTACATGTGTGATCATCTCCATTTTAAGGAGCCAGCAGCTGATTTTTAAGGTCACCCACCAATGCAAAAAATACAA